>VYZP01064581.1:83089-104928 GCA_013400635.1 Hypocryptadius cinnamomeus | reverse complement strand
TCCCTCCCCGTCCTCCTCCCGCTCTCGGGCGCAGGGACACAATTAAATCAGTGTTCTGCTAACAATCTGCCGGCTAATAAGACATTTTCCTCCCTCTCCCTCCTCCCCCCCACTCCACCCCAATCCGTGTGTGATGGGAGCGCTTTGATATGAGAGTGGACTCTAATGGGTTCGGTGTAAGGGAGCCTTAATTTATTACGTGCCTGTAATTGATGTTTGTATAAAGTAGCTCTTACAGCTCCTCAGAGTGGGAGATGAAAAGCAATCAGTCAGCCATTTGCCTCCAAAGGAAGGAGAGAGAAGACAGACAGCGAGAAAGAACCAGACATACTCATCAAGCCTGGAGAAAAACCCAGAAAACGAGGGAACAAACAAAATCACCCCTGTGCAGCCTCACCAGCGGCGCTGGCACCGCTGGGTATCACCGCCAGCATCCCCTGGGTACCACCAGCAGCATCTCTGGATATCACTGCCAGCGTCCCTGGGTATCAGCATCAACATCCTTGGGTAGTGCTGCCAGCATCCCTGGGTACCACTGCCAGCACCCTTGCGTATTACTGCAAGCATCTCTGGGTACTGCTGTCAGCATCCCTGGGTACCACTACCAGCATCCCTGGGTACCAACATCAGCATCCCCAGGTGCTGCTGGCAGTCCCTGACTGCCACCAACAGCATCCCTGGGTACCACCGCCAGCATCCCTGGGTACCACCCTTGGTACCAGCTGCCACAATCCTGGGTACCTCACCACCCCAACGTTCCCAGGGCTGGATCCTGGCAGGAATGCCGGGACAGGAGCCTCGTGGAGCCGTGGCAGGGCAGGATGAGGCCCCCTCCCGCCCTGGCCGGGGCTGATTAGGCTGCAGCAGCCGGTGCTGAGCTGCTCTAATGACGGCGGGCGCTGGGGAGTCACGTGCCGCCCAGCGCCGGCTGGGGAGCCGTACGTCACCGGCCCCGGCAAAAAATCGGTGCTAAATTGAATCAATCCATCTTGGAAATGGCTCTTGTCAGGCAGTGTCAGGGAGAGCGTCTGCAGGAGAGGGATCAGGCGGGGGCAGGCCGGCAAGGGCCAGGCGGGCGGCACCGCTGCCGCGGCACTGCCGGGTGTCTCCTGACCCCCCCATATGTTGGATATGGGGGGTCCTCCTGCTGTCATGGGGGGCAGAGCAGGATGGGATCCTCATCATCCATCCAGCAGGGAAAGCAGAGCCTGAAGCAGACTGCATGCCTCAGTTTCCCCACACTCTGTGCCCCTCTGTCTGCTGTAGGAGGGCAGCTCCACATCAGGTAAAACCCCAGGAGGGTTGGAGACCTCCCCAGTGCCCACGTGCACCACAACACTGTGCCCAGGGCAGAGTGTGCCAAGCTGGGAAGGACGATTCCGCACCAGGGAGACAAAGACGCTGGCACTTGACACAAATATAGATGGATCCTTGGAGTATGGACCCTGCAGCCTGGCAAATTAAAACGTAGAGCGAAAGGGGGGACGGAAACAGCCCCGGTGATTGATTTTCCATCCAGACGTTCAAACCAACCGAATATGTCACCCAGACAAGCCCTCGGAAAGCGGCGGCAAGCCCAGATTTATCCTCCGCTTGGACCAGAGACCATCAATCCCTATCCAACCCTGGGAAATGGCTTCACGCCCCTGCCTTCCCATCACGGTGCCCATCCCATCGCGGGGCCAGCAGGTGGGATGGGCACCACGATGGGAAGATGGGGCTCAGGAGCTGTCACTGTGCCAGGAAAGAGGATCCAGGCACAGGGACACATACCCAGTCTGCTAACGAAGGCAATTAGAGGGGAAAGCATCCCTCGCACCGCTTCTCCTAATTAAGAACCATCCAATTCCCCAACCCTCCTGTTCCCCGGCTCCGGTACAGCCTGTTATTTACCTGCAGCTAATAGGTTGGGCGCAGCTAATGATAGTCTTGTATCAAATGGCTGGATCTTGGCTTCTGACAGCTTTAAAGACCCGTCTCGGGGACACGAGGGTTTCTAATTACGGGGTTCGTCACGGGAAGGCTGGGTTCAACGCCAGTCACTCTCCCCGGGTGACATTTCTGCCCGGATTGGAAATCTAAACACAGCCCAGCCAGTTAAGGTTAAAAATACGGCGCTTGACAAGACAAGGGATCATAATTTGGGTCACCGCCGGGTTTAATTAATTGGAATGGAGCAATCAAAGCACAGCGTGCGGTAATTACAGCCCTGGTTGGGGCAGGGCTGGGGGAGGCGGGTGAAGGGATGGGGGAGATGCTCCCCACCGTGGGGACGGACAGGGAGGCATCGCCCTCGCCCCGGGGTGCAGGCAGGCATCGCGTGCAAGGAGCAGGCAGGGCAGGCAGGGAGGCGCAAAGGAAGCGAGCTGGGAGCTCCCAAGCACGCCATTCCCAGCGGATCACCCACCAGCCCCACAGGAATCCCGGCCAGGCAAAGCGGGTTCCATCCCCAGTGTCCCCATCCCCACAGTGCCACGCGGCTGCAGCCCAGGCTCCCAGGCACCACCGCGGCTCTGCCGAGTGATTTATTTTCACCAATTACCAGGGCACTTTTCCCTTCGCCAGGACCACGCTTAATTGATTGGAACCTATTGAAAACAAATTAACCGGCACCGGGGTGCAGGGACCTGTTTATGGCTCCTCCGTGGGGCAGCGGGGAGGACACGTGAGTGGCTCTGACACGTGGGTGATGCACGGTGGGATCGGGGGAGGAAGGTGGGACAACCCAAATATCCCCCTAAACATCCCCAGCGCTGCTCGCTTCCTCCTCTGCAATGGTTAATGCTGATGTGCAAGGGGAAACTGAGGCACGGAGCAGCATGGAGCTCACACCCTGGCACTTCCTTGCCGGAAAAGCTCCCTGTGGCACGGACAGGACCAAAATGCTCCTCCCCACCGCAGTGCCCCGGAGGAGGGATGCTCACAACGGTGACCCCATTAAGCGAACCCAGCTAGCATTAATTTGACCCCATCCGCCGCGCGCTAATCAGCTGTAACCGTGGCACCCAGCTCAATCCAAATTGATTTACCGAGGCTGGAAATGGATACAAATGTGATTAAAGGCTTTTTATTTTCCATAGGTCCTCTCTAAAATGATTTAAATCAATTGCTACGTGCAGGGTCCTCTTCCTCCTCCCCGGCCGACCCCGCGGCGCCGCGCTGTCGGCCGGGGCGGGTGGGGAATAACACCCCACTTTCCACATCTGCCCCATAAACCCACCCAGAGGGGAGCAGCACCCCAGTTTCCCCCTCTGACCCACCCACATCCCTCACTGGACCCCTCACATCCTTCATGGGCGGGATGCCGGCGCGCCGGGCGGCCCTGGCGAGCGATCAAAGCCCATTAGGCTGAGCGCCGATGCGCGCCCGTTGTTCGTCAATTATTCAAACAATAATTGCACCCTTATTTAAAGTCTAGTCTTGCGTGCGCAGCACTGCAGGCTGCCAAGGCCCACGTTAGATTTACACCCCCAGCGCGCTCCCGCCGCCAATTAATTAAGCAAACACATTCCTCCGCACGCTCTCAGGTGTGCAACCTGCCCAGCTCAGGTTCAGCCCGGCAGCACTGACACATCCCCACCTGGGCGAGGGGTCACAGCCCCTGGGGGGCCCTATTAGGGCTTCCTGGTTTTAGGATTTCCCTAAGGATGGCTGCTCTCACCCTGCTCCAAAGCTGATTAAAGATTAAGCAGTCCCTTCATCTGCTTCCCTGCAAATTTTCCCAAATTTGGGGGAAAAAAAGCAAGGAGGAGGGGGTTGACATTAGCATCCATTGTTAGGGGTCCCCCTCGTCCCCAGCAGTCCCTAACGAGGGGGGAGGCTGGGAGTGACAGTCACCAAGAGGTCAATTCATTCATCTGGCCATGTTATTACAAGTCCAAATTTATTGTCACCGGGCCACATTAGCGCTGGCATGGAGGACGCGAGGTTGCACCCCTACTGAATAAGCAGATAAATGAAAGACATCTGGAGAGCAGAATGAAGGGGCAGATTATTAATGCTGAAATTTAGAAGCCAAGGTCTAAGCCACGAATCCATCAGCGCAACCAGTTATGTCCAATAAATTAGGAGAGATAAGGATTGAAGGATGGTATATTAAAGGCAACATTCATTTCTGAACTGGCACAAGGGCTTGCAGGCATCCTGCCTCTGCAGGGTTAACCCTTGGTGGGCAGGGATGTGGAATGTGGGATGTGATGGAGCTGGGGAGGCTGATGGTCCCTGCACAGAGCACACCTTGCACCAGCTGCCTGGTTTGGGGTTGTCACAGTGCTCACAAGGGGGTGTGAAGGAGAGTGCACCCCAATGGAATGGGCACCATGATGGAGGTGCAAGGTGACAATGCAGAGGCTGGCAGGGGAGCACAGGGCATCCCATACCCACTGGGCGGGGAGCACAGGGCTCCCCAGCCCTTCCCGCAGCCTATCCATCCTCCTCAATTAAGGGAGGCCTGGGAGTCTGCATGGTTCTTCACAGCATCTGTGACCTCTGTCCCTGGGCTGGGGTTCAGCTGGCCCTGACGTTCTTTGGGGACTCATCGCCACGGGCGACGGGTAAGGACTGAGGGGACAGAGCCTGTCCGGCCACCCCAGCCCCAGGCCAGACAGCTGTCACCAGGAATTGTCCCCCTATAGGGACAATTCCTCCCCCTATTCCTCCTCCTTTGGCTGCCTCCCATCCACAGCCCCCATCCCACCTCACCCCCCAGGTCCCACCACACCAGCACCTCCTGGTTGTGCCTGCCTCAGTTTCCCTAATGGCATCACAATGGGATGGCAATATCTGGCTACCTGAGAACACTTCAGTCCCCATCCTGCTGATGTGAGGCTGCAGCCTGGCACCTCCAGGACACGTTATCCCTGGGGAAAGCAAGGGAACACAGCAGGCCAGGGACTCATGACCTCCTCAGTGGCACAGCCCCAGGGACGAGTAAGCACCTCCATGTCATGATGCCAGGAAGGGGAAAAATCAGTATTTTTTGCTCCCAAGCACACAGTTTGGCTGGGTCACTGCTCAGCAGTGAGGCCACTCACCTGTGTCTCCCCTTGGCACCCCACAAGTGGCATTTTGGAGGAGAGGTGTGCTAAGATGGGGAGATGATGGCAAAACAGGGAGTCCCCTGATGCTGGTCCCTCATGGCCCAGCAGCAAAGGGATGTAGGGCAGGAAGGCACACAGGGCCCCCAACACCAACCTGGCCCCCACAACACCAGCTGAGCCCCCTGCCCAGTCCCAAGCCCTCCCAGCACCCACACAGCTCCAACCTCCCCAGTTTCGGCCTTCCCAGTGCTCCCGCCAGTTTCAGCGTCTCTCCCCCTTCCCCACAGTGGCTCCCGAGCAAATTTCAACCAGCCTCATCTGGCATCTGAGGGATTTGGGATTTGTTTAAGCTCTTTTCACCCGCCAGACTTTAATCGGCGCGTTTGCCTGACCTCCAGCCC
Organism: Hypocryptadius cinnamomeus; assembly: GCA_013400635.1. NCBI lineage: Eukaryota > Metazoa > Chordata > Aves > Passeriformes > Zosteropidae > Hypocryptadius > Hypocryptadius cinnamomeus. The sequence goes on along the minus strand of VYZP01064581.1, from coordinate 99,488 downwards.
CGGTGCAACCCCGGCTGTGCCGGCGGTGCCGCCTGAGGGTCCCGGCTCGGGGCGATTCCCAGCGCCAAAGCCCGAGGCTGCCCCCAGGATAGCTGGGATTAGCTATCAAATAACTTTGCATTTAAACCCTTTTTAACAGGGCTGGAGGTCGGGAGGGTAAGGGCAGAGGTTAAGCCTGGCCGCGGCCGGGCGCTGACCCCACGGCCGGGGACGCTGGAGAGGGGACGGGGCGGCACGCGGGGCCTGGGGGTGCGGGACCCTCACCCCGGCCATGCCACCCACCCACTTCCCCTTGCACGGTGAGGCCAGGGAGGGGACGGCTTGCAGGGACCTCGCAGTGAGGTGTCCCCACAGGAGGGGTGTCCCCACAGCCCCCAGCCTCACCATCCCCGTCACTTACTGAGGCTCTGCAGCAAAGACGACCAGCTCTTCATCTCCAGCATGGTGAGGGTCCCGTGCCCCCCTCCCCAGGCCGGTGCTCAGGCTGCTGGGGGGGCCCAGGACCGGTCCCACACCCCGGCAGCAGGAGGCACAGTCCCAGCGCTGAGCCGCCAGCGGGTGACAGCGATCATTTTATTGCCTTTTAACTCTGCCTGCGTGGCTCCGGCACGCTCATCCTCCCCCTCCCCGCCGCCCAGGCTGGTCCTGAGTTGGGGAGCTTTGCTTTTCCCTCCCTTCCCTCCTCCTCCCTCCTTGCACTTGATAGCAGCCTTGTCAAGCCCGCCGAGCTGTGCTGACCCCTGCCCTGGCGCTGCTAATTAAGGCGGCACAGTGACAGCCCCAGTGCCTCGCCAGAGCGCCGCGGCACCGCTGCTCCTAATTGGAGACGCTTTTGAGTTCTCAAACAACACCCAGTTGGGGTTGGGGGTCCTGGGGGGGTCCTGCACCCATGCCAGGGGGTGGTGCTGCAGGGGGATGCAGCGGCCAGCATCATCCTGGATATTGAGATCCCAGAAATTATTGAGAAGCTGATGCAAAAGTGGGTAAAAAGACCCTGAAGTCAGGAGAAAAGTGGGACTGGGATGGATGAAGGTGAGCAATTCCCTCGGGAACATCCCCTGCATGAGTGGCACCTCGTGCTGGGGCCTCCCGAGGTATTTTTGGATGGTGAGGAGTGAGGGCAGCGGGCATGGCAGGGAGCCAGAACACAGGGCTGTATCTCCCTGCAGCAGAGCAGGGGCTGGCAGGGGTATCAGCCAGGACACCTGGCTCCTGTCCCTGTCCCTACCCCTCTTCTGGGACCCTGAACACCCTGAAGAGCCCCACATGGCTGGGGGAGCTCGAAGGGGCACACCAGCACCCATCCAGCCCCAGGGTTGTGTCCCCTGGGCCATGCCAGCAGCCTGACGGATCTATTGTGTCGTGACAGACGAGCTGTTTTATCGCGGCGAGGGAGCCAGCGCCAGCCGTCAGGCTGACCCCGCCGGCGGGCTGAGGAGAAACAGAAGAGGGCTTGTATCATCCGGGGGTCAGAGGACACGGAGGCAGCCGGCCCCCCCGCGCTCCCAAATTCCTGGCATGCACGCCCGGGCAGGCAGCTGCGTGCGGCCCCTGAGCCGCAGGTGGGGGCTGGCAGGGTGTGGGGACAGACACCCTCCCTCAGCATCCCCAGTCCCTGTGCTGCCAGCCCAGCCTCCCCTTGTAACATGGGGACTGTGCCCTCAAACAGTGTCCCCAAGCTGTCGTGCCCTGTAGGATCCCTGAACTGGGGTCTCCAGAATGTCCTGTCCCATCCCTGAAATGGTCCCCCAGCTGCCCCATCTCACTGCAGAAGCTGCCACCACAGGGGGACACACATGGACCCCACAAGCACCCCAGTGTCTCCCATGCCAAACCAGCGACCAGGGGGTCATGGCTTTTCCCATGCCACCCCAAAATCCAGTCTCACCTCCATGTCAGGGCTCTAGTGGGATGGGCAGGGTGGGATGGCAACTGCAGCCAGCCACAATTCACATGGAATCAATTGGAAATCACATCCCCAAGGCCGGAGCAATGTCCCAGCACAGTGAGATGGGGATGTTTGGTAGGACCCCACTCACTGCTCCCAGCAGCAAGAGTTTTGGGCAAGGACTAAGCAATGCTGCCCCCCCCAAAACTGTCCCCAAGACTCATATCCCTCTGGGATCAATCCCACTGGGCTGACATCCCTGGCATCAGGCACAGCCAAGCTGTGGGGGTATGGCGGTGCCAACCACATGGGTCAGAGCCTGTCTTTGCCCCCTCACCCTGGCACTGGGGGTCTGTGTGGGCCAGTGGGGAGTAAATCCTCTCTGGAACCTCTCTGAGCTCCCCATCCCTTCCTCCCCTCCCTTCCAGCAGCCTTTGTGCCGCTGCCGAGCCGGCACCTCCGGGGTGGATGCATTAAGGCAGCACAAAGCAGAGCCGAGAGGCATTTCGGGTGCAATTTTCCCTGCTCCATTATTGACAAACAAGCTGCTTTGTGCAGGTGATGCCGAGGCCAGCGCAGCAGCTGGGACACTGTGCCATGCCGTGCCACGCCGTGCCAGCTGGACGGCCCCACTCCTGCCCCACAGCCAGCCATGCTGCCCTCCCATCCGCCACATCCCAGATCCGTGTCGCTCCTGAAAACCAAGGGGGGAAGAGGCAGGGGGAGCACTCTGGGATGAGCAGCGGTGCCCAGGCGGGCGCTGGCGTCGCTGCCGGGCAGCCCCTTTCCCCCGGCCGGGGCGGCTGGGCACAGCGTGCGGCGAGTCTGTCGTTAGCGCTGTGCCAAACCCAAAGTGGCTGCTTCGGAACGGCAATCCAATAAAAGTGCTACTTGTCTATTTATCATCCTCAGGGCTTTTTATCACAGTGCAGATGGCTGCTACCTTCGCAAGGCACAGCAGTGTGCTGGCACGCGCCCGCCGCACAGAAGCTCGGGCGCCGCGGAGTCTGTGCGTACACCTGCGAGGAGCCGGCGGCCGCCTGCTCCAGAAGAGCCGGCCGGGAGCCGGGCAGGGCCGCCTGCCAGCGCCACAGCACCCCAGGACACGCCAGGTCCCCGCCTTGCTGGTGTTTGCACCGGGCACTGGCACCAGGGATGGGCATTGGGCATCGGAATGGGGCACTTGTGCTGGGGATGTCCACCAGGTGTTTGCACTGATCATTTGCACAAGGTGTTTGCATGGCACATTTGCATCAGGGATGGGTACTGGGCATTGGCACTGGGCATTCCTCATCCCTGGAAGTGTTCAAGACCAGGTTGAACAGGGCTTGGAGCAACATGGTCCAGTGTAAGATGTTGCTGCCCACTGCAGGAGGTTCAAACAAAGAGATCTTTAAAGTGTCTTCCAACCCAAACCATTCCACAATTCCATGATTTGCACCAGGGATGTTCACGAGGTGTTGGGACAGGGCTGCTGCAGTGGGCACGCTCACTGGGCACTTGCAGGGGTTGTTTGTTTGCGCTGGGCACCTGCAGCGGGCATTGGCACTGGGGGTTATTAGCGGGCGTTCCACTGGGCACCCACAGCCTGTCATTACCTGGCTGGGCGGGCTGTGGGCAGCGGCAGCAGCGGGCACAGGGCAGTGGGTGGGAGCCGCTGGAGCAGGTGATTAAAGCTGTATTAAGTGTCTGTCTGCACGCGGGAGAAAACACACCTAATTATCCACTGGAGTCGGCCGGGAGGGAGGAGCGGCCCCGATCGCAATCGCGTAATGAAGTGGAACGCAGGGCCAGGCCTGGCGCGGGCGGTAATTAAAAGGCAGCAAAGCCAGAATTGCAACGGTGGCAGGCAGCGGGCAGGGTCCCAAACCCAGAGCCTCTAACTTCCGTGGGAATCCCTCCTCAGGGAGCCCACTCACATCCCCACTCCAGCACACCTCCCCGTGCACCGCGGCCTCAAGCCCCACCTGCTTGCGCCAAATCCCCCCTGCACGGCCCAACACCGGCGCACTCCAGCAAAGCCACCCGGGTGCCAGGACGCGGTGCCAGCACCCCTGCCCTGCCCGCGGGCGCCGGGCAGGCACCGCCGTGGCACCGTTGCATGGGCGTCGAGCGCGGCCCGCTGCGCAGAGGCGATGCCGGGACACCGAGGGCCGGCGCCGCTGGAGCAGGCGGCGGCGAGGCGGCAGGGGCGGCCGGCCCCACCTCTTGCACCAGAGCCAAAGCCGCCAACCCACGCTGCCGCTCCCCGAGCGGGTCCGGCGGGTCAGGAGCGCCCCGGGGAGACGCCGTGTCGCCCTGCCCGTGCCCGGCGTCCGCAGCACCGCTGCAGGGACCCCACGCCCGCGCTTCCCCCCTGGTCCGGCTGCCCCAGCCGGTTGAGAAGCGGCCGGGCTTGCCCGGGAATGCCGCTTGCATCAGCCCCGGCCTGGCTGGCACCGCTGGCAGGTGGGGACGTGCAGTGCCGGCAGGCAGCACACTGGGGTCAGGCCCTGCAGAGATGCAGGGGGGTTAGGGCATCCCTGGCAACACTGCGGGGATGACCACATCCCTTGGGGTGGTGGTACAGGGGACACTCAGAGGGGCAGTGACCACCCACCCCATCTCCCTGTCATTCCAACTGCAGCACACCACGGTGCAGGACTCACAGCCTCATCCACGGCAAGGTGACAACCTCCATTACAACGTGTGGCACGGTGGCAGGCAGTGAGGACACAGGAAGACGTCCCCTCCTTCTCCTCTCCCTGTCTTTTTCTCCTTCTAATGTTTTTTTCCTCCAAGCTCTCCAGAACAAAGTACACACTCTACCTCTTCAAACCCACCACCATCTGTCCGTCCGTCTGAGCGCTGCAGCCCTGTCGCTCCGAGCGGCCGCCTCCGAGCAGATGGTGACAGGGGAAGGACAAGCCGCTGCCACACAGGGCCTCGACGGCGGCGGGTCACATCGGCTCCATCGGCCCTGACCTCCTCATCCTCCCCGGCACGGTAATTACCCAGCGCGCCGAGCAAACAGCCTGGCCGGGTCATTGTGCCGGACACCAACAAAGGGCGGCCGACGGCGGGACCTCCCGACCCCTGCCAGCCCCCTGGCCACCCCGCCACCCCTGCCCTCCGCCAAAAGAGCAATAAATCAAAGAGATGGGACGGGGACAGGCTGGCAGGCGGGGATGGGGATGGGGACTCCCTCCCCACCAGCACGTGGGTGTACCCCAGCACCTGGGCAACGAGCCCTGGCTGCTCCGCAGCCCCCCCTGAATTAGTGAGGCCATGCAAAGCATGGGAGCCATCCCCCTCCCCGGCAGAGGGGACAAGTGCCTGCTGCCCTTGGGGACACACACAGGCTGTGTGTGCTCCCAGGCTGAGCGCAGAGGAGTGAGGGATGCTTCCTCCCCCTCCACCCTCCGGTCACAGCCAGTTAATGGGGAATTTCATGGGTGCGGCACAGCGGAGCGCGGCCGGGAACATGCCGGAGCCATCTGCTCGCAGGACCTGGGGCTGTCGAGCCGCCCTGACCTCGGCAAGGCAAACAATTTGCAGGAGCAGATGTCGCACCCTCCCTTCCCCCAGGGGCTGTGGGTGTGTCACCCCCCGGGCTCGGCACCCCCACAAACCCCCGGCATCTCGGGGTGATCCCTTGCACGGAGCTGGGGGCACAACCAGAGAGCAAAGGCACATTGCAGAGACCTGGGAATCTCGCTGCAGGAGTGACACCCCCCAAAATATGGGGCCCTTGGGAATCTGGGCACAGCAGAATGGCACAGAGAATGATCCCTGCTCCCTCCTGGAACCCCGGGCATCACAGCCAGGTGCCACCTCACAGGCTGCCATCCCCCTGTGCCCACTGGCAAGGATTTGGAGAGCCGGCTGTGCCCACAGAGCTCATATCCTGCAACCCTCCTGCCACGGCAGCGGCGTGCCAGGCACAAAGGTGCCTGGCTCTGTCACCACCCGCACGTAGCACGGCATGGCACGGGGGTAAAGGTGCAGGCGCGGCTGCTCCGGCAGCAGATCCCAGCCGGATCCCGGCTGGTTTCCCGCAGGTCCCCGGGAGTGGCTAGCACCGGTGTCTTTCGGACTGATTAAAATTCATTCTGCATGATTTAGGACCTAATCTCAGTGAAACTCCACAGCGCTTTATTAATAGCGCATTAGTGGATAATTCATGCGTTCGGATGAAAAATCAGCCCGTGTTATTCTCCGGGAGGGGGGGGGACACGCTGGGGGGAGGACACGGGCGCAGGGAGGGGGGCACCCCACTCGCCCAGCCTCCCACACCTCCCTGCCACCGCCGCATCCCGGCGAGGCAGCAGCCCTTCTGACAACTGCCACCACTCATTAATCTTGACGAGTTTTCTGCTGAATATTCTTCCACAGGCTTTCAAACCGTTCACTAATTGCAATTAATCACTTACCGAAACAGATGTCAGGAACAATGGAATTGGGAAGTCTGGAGGCTTGATAAAGCTGTCAGAGGAGCGCGCTCGTGTGGCAGCGGGTGCCAAAAGGCGCTGGCAACACCTTCCCCTAGCCATGTGCTGGGGGGACCCGGTGACCCCGTCCTGCCCGCGCGGCATCTGTCCACCCCAGAGAGGGAAAACGCACAGAGAGGGGGCACAGGGGGGCTCTGTGTCCCCATCAGCCACCAGCGCATGGGATGGGGACGTGAGAACTGGTTTTTGGTGGTGGGAGTGGCACACCTGCAGGGAATACCACGGATCCCATCAGCACGGCTTCACCCTGACACCGGGGCGGCTGGGGCTCTGCTCTCCATCAGGAAAGCCGCACGGAGCCCCAGCGGGGCGTCACGTCCGCCGAGCCTCGCGCAGGCGACGGCACGTTCCCCGTCCCTGCCAGACGCCGCTTTAGCACCAGCAGGGATCCAACAGCCTTCTCCGGCAGGCGCGCCACGCTGTTTACCCATCACACATGAAAGGTGCCGAGCTGACAGCTCCAGAGATGGGAGAGAGCTCCAGAAGACACTGACGGGGCCAAGGCGCCCGCAACGCCTTCACCTCCTGCCCTTGGACACCCCAAGCGCCACCCCACAGGTGACCCCAGCAAGGGGCAGCCCCGGGCTTCTGCTCCCCTGCAGCTTCACCAGCTGCAGCTCTGCACGCCCCCACACCTCAGCTGCTTCCCCAGCTTGAATACATCCTTTGGGAACAAGGTGGGGACAGGCTGGGAGAGGGAGCAGTTTCCCAGTCCCCCAGGAGGCAGAGGATGCTGCACAGCCTGAGGCCACCAAGCACAATTAGCCTCGAGTCCCCCAACCACTGTGGGGACACTGCTGTGGGGACACTCACACCTCCCCAGCAGGCAGAGCCCAGGGGATTGGAGCATCCTTCCGGGGCTGGCAGGGCGCGAGCCCAGCCCGGGGCTCGTGACCGGCGCGGCCTCGACACATGTTACAATAAATATTCCGCACAGACACCGTTCCATATGTATGATCCGGTGGGGTGATGATTTTTCTACTGATCACTGGAAGTGACAGCTGTGCGGAGAGCAGGAGAAACAAAGGCACCGACTGCTCTCCCCGTTACACTCTGCTAGCGACATGATGGTGTGACACGGAGCGGCAGCATCTGGTGGCACGGGGACCGGCAACCGGGACGGGACGCCTGTTAGCGCCCGCCACAAAGGGGTGGCCATGGGGTGGGGACAGGGATGGGGTGGAAATAAGGATGGGGTGGCCATGGGGATGGGGTGGCAGAGAAAATAGAGTGGAAGTAAAGATGGAGTGTCAATGGGGACAAGGTGACAATAAGGATAGGGTGGCAATAGGGATGACAAGGTCATGGGAATGAGGTCACCGTAGGACAAGGGTGGAAATAAGGATGAAGTGGCAGTGGGGAAGGGGTGGCCATGGAGATGGAGTGGAAATATGGACGGGGTGGCAATAGGGACAGGAATGGACACAGGATAGCAACGGGTGCTGGGTAGCAATGAAGATGGGGTGGGCATGGGACGGCAATGAGTATGAGGTGAAAAGAAGGATGGGGTGGCAACCTGGTGACAATGGGAATGGGGTAGCAGAGGGTGACAATGGTGATGAGGTGGCCATGTCAATAGGACGGAAATAAGGATGGAGTGGTAATGGCAACAGGGTGGTAATGGGGACAGGATGGCGATGGGAATGGGGCGGAAATATGGAAAGGCATCAGTGTGGATGGGATGTCAATGGGAATAGGGCAGAAATAAGGATGGGGTGGCCATGGGGGTGGCTCCCATCAGCCCTCTCATGTCTCACACTAGCAGCCAGCCCCTCCATCCTGCCTTCCTGCCACCGCAGCAGCCGTGGGAGCACCCGGCGACCGCAGCGCCCGGCCCAGGCAGGGTCAATATTTGCATTTGATTTGCAAGCGTTTCCTCCCCCCAGATAACGGCAGGGCTGCCACAGGTACGGGAGGGAGAACACTGGGCTGGGTTAATTATTAGTGAACATGCAAATTCCCCCTCCATGAGATAACAATAAACACCGTGATTTCAGCGAGATAAACAGGGCTTTAAATTTCCAGCAGCCTTTACTGGTGTAAAAATAAGCGTCCCTTATTTATTTAGCTCCTTTGAGAAACCACATCAGTCCCCAAACACAGTCTTTTACTGTCAAGCTACAGTAGAAGCCTTTATAGGCAGCGAAGATCCTGACAGCTACCCCTAGCACAACCATCTTTTATTCATGCTCATAATATAAACTGTATTGCCTCAGAAACAAAAGGATTTAACTCGCTGCTGGCCGGGTGGCAGCGGCCGAGCCGAGGTCCCTGCTGGGGGCACGTGGTTGGGATGGCTTTGCTCTGACATCCCACATCTCTTCATCCCTCAGGATGCCTCCTCCTAGGGACAGCGCTGAGACAGACCCCTGCTCTGATGCATCAGCATATCCACGGATAACATAAGCCAAAATAACAATCTCCCCCCAACCTGGAGCCATTAGGCAAAGCCTCCGTGCTCTGCGGTTCCGAATCCCACCCTGCCTGCACACACGCAGGAAGAGCAGCGGTTAGAAGAGTGGTTCGTATTTAATAATGCAATTTATATTCCACTCTCAACATAAACTATTGTAAAGGCACACTAATGTAAAAATACATCTGGCTTGTCAATAGTTTATCTTCTGGATCTGCATCTAAATCCCTGGGCATTCTTGACTTATGGCTGCACCAGTGTCTAATGAATAAAAAGGTGCAAATTATAGGCCTTGCTTTAATGCTCATCATAAAATTAGATGATAGTTGCAAAAGCTGCATTCTCCTGCCCACAGTGCAGCAATGGTAAGCTATAAATAAAGTGTATTTAATGTATCCCAGCGCTGCGCAGAGCCAGGAAACAGTATGTTACTGCACAGCCTTCAATGGATCCGCCACCAGTTCAATGAAGTGATAACTGATCCATCATGTGAATTTATGTTAACTGTCTGCTCGCAAAGTCATGGCCCCAGCACTGTAAATAGCCCACAATCCTTCCAGCCCGGCCTGCCTGCCAATAAACCTGTCACCGGCAGCCTGGGAGCAGCCACCTTAGGACACCGCAGACAAACCATTACAGCTTGGGTTTCCTCCTGGTTTTTCCATTGCCGCCGTGCCTTGGTTTACCCACAGCCCAGCACCCCCCTCCTCGGGGCTTCCCAACCCCGTGCGATGCTTTTCCACCTCCCTGGAGCTGTCACATCAGGGATGCGGGAAGCCCAGATGGGATCTGGGGGGCTGGCGGGGGCGTGGGTGGGATGGCTCCCGTGCTGGCGACAGGCAAATGATGGGAAGGGGGGGACAGGATGGAAGTGGAGCCTCTCCAGTTCCTGCAGCAGGGTGAGATGCAGAGCCAGGAAGGATGGTGGGAACAGTTCACTGGATGGGGACAGAAATGTAACTGCATCATGACTGGAAAGCATCCTCCTCTGGCAGAGATCTGTGTCCCAGGGCTGGCACCTGGGAAGGAGACATCCCTGGGAAGAAGTTCCTGGGAAAATGTGGTCACCAGGAAGGAGATGTTCCTAAAAATGTGGCTCCCAGGGATGAGACATTCTCAAGAAGATGTTCCCAAGAAGCAGATGTCTTTGGGAAGGAGATGTCCTTGGAAAGATGTCATCCTCTGGAATGAAACATCCACAGCAAGGATGTCCCTGGTAAGGTGCCCCAGGGAAGACGATGTCCTAGGGAAGGACACATCCCCAGGCAGAGAATGACCCGAGAAAATGTGGTGCCTGGGAAGGAGATGGTCCCAGGAAGCAGATGTCTTTGGGAAGAGAATGTGTTCAGGAAGGAGATGTGCTCAGGAAGAAGACATCCCGGGAAGGAGATGTCCCCAGCAACGGGACACTGCTGGGAAGGTGTCATCCACAGGGAGTTGTTCCTGGGAAGAAGATGTCCCTGGGAAGATATCATCTCCTGGAAGGAGACCTCCCCCACAAGGATGTCCCTAGGAAGGTGTCATCCACAGGGAGGTGTCTCTGGAAAAGTGTCAGGAAGAGGATGTCCCTGGGAAGATGTGATACTCAGGAGGGAGCTGTGTCTGAGAAGATGTCTCCAGGAAGAAACAGTCCTGGGAAAGATGTTCCCAGGATGCAGACATATTTGGGAAGGAGAAGTCCCCAGGAAGGAGACATCCCTGGGAAGATGTCATCCCCTGGAAGGTGACCTCCCTGGCATGGATGTCCTGGGACAGGTGTCACCTGTAGGGATGTGTCCCTGGGAAGAAGATGTCCTTAGGAAGGAGACATCCCCCTTCAAACAGCCCAAACCCCTGGAGCCCCAGCAGTGAGAGACAGGAGACACAGTGATCCTTGGGGAGCAAGGTGGCACCCGGAAGGACACGGGGGACACCGCGCCCACAGGAAACAGCATTCGCCACCACCCGGCTCTCATTAACGCGGTGCTGAGCAGCCCCTAATAATAGCAACAGTAAATTCTCCTACCCAATTCGGGTCCATTTCTATAAATAATGTAGAATCTTTTTATTTACTGACAGGTTGTAAAAGTATCAGTGAGAATAATGTGAAATCAGGAGCTGCTGAATAATTCATGGCAGCAGCTCCGCTCTCCCCATCCCTGCGCTCCCCTGGCCCCGGCGTTTACACGACAGCACCTTGTGCCTGGGTTTATCTCATAAAAACCAGGACTAACGACCTGGCACTAATTCTTTATCAACAGGGACTTTTACAGTGAGGGGAGGAGGAAGGAAATAGAAAGAAATAAAAATAACCCCGGGTGCACTCTATAAAAAATGCATGGGCCCATGTCCTCGCCTCCGCACGGAGCCGGCCATCCCCAGCTCCTCCCATCTGCAATTCCCCACAGACCCCCCAGCCTCTCCAAAAATTAGTATTAATTAGCAGCACCCACAGCCCCACACTGGCATCATCCTGGGGTAGCAAGTGCAGGAAGAGTGGCACAACCCTGCTGGGACATGGGGACACTGGCACGACCCATGGGAACACCAGGAGGACTGATGGAGAGACTGGCAGGACCCATGGGGACAATGGCAGGACCCGTGGGGATAATGACAGGACCCATGGGAACGATGGTAGGACCCTTAGGGACACCAGTAAGGCCCCTGAGGATGGTGGCAGGAGCCATGGGAACACCAGGAAAGCCCACAGGAATGATGGCAGGACTCAGGGGGATGGTGACAGGACCCACGGGGATGGTGACAGGACCCATGAGAACACTGGCAGGGCCCACAGGGATAATGGCAGAATCCATGGCGACAATGGCAGGATGCTCCCTGTCCCCATGTCACCCTCAAGGCTTCCAGCCCAGGGCAGCAAACCCCTGCAGGGGGCAGATGGGTTAAATTTGGGCAGAAAAAGCTGATCACTGGGCAACTAATCCCTGTAACAACCTGATCCAGTGTCCCTCATCCCTCCTGCCACCGCTGAGGGCGATGGGGACAGTGGGGACCCCCCTGCAGCTGCCCCCATCCCCTCCCCAGAACAATACCTACCCGCCGCTGTTTTGATGTGCGGCACAAAGCCGGGAGAGCTTTCCATGTAACATGATAAAAGCAAGTCCCCAGCCAGCACAATTATTTGATAATTCTCCCTTAACACCCATCAAATTAAAGCAATGTCCAAGGGCTGCCTGAAGTGGCACTGATAGGTATTAAACTTTAATGAGATTTAATGGCACTGCCCTACTTTTTAAGCGCTCGGGCCTACATTTATGAACATTTAATTTCCCGGGCCCTGACCTCTTTTTTTTTTCCCCCTTTTCCCCACGGCCCCCCCTGCCTGCCCGGCAGCACAGCTGGATTCTGTTAGCTCTGGCAGCCGCCCCGACCTGGGATGCTCGGGATGCTCGGCCAGCCCTGAGCCCATGGAAATCTCCAGGCACTGTGGGGTGAGATCTTGACTCCTGCAGTGAGCTGAGCAGGGAGGGGGAGCCCAGGGAAAAGCTGGTGGGAAGGGGGGTGCAGATGTGATTCACCAGCAGCAAACACAGCCAAATTTATGGAATGACTTAATTAATTTGCTCTTGGGATGAAATGACACTGTGTGTCCGAGTGGTTGGAGGGCCCTCACTCTGCTGCAATGGTTTTGTTTAGGCACCGCTGAAAAATAAGTGTGCCCCCCCTGCAAACCCACTGTGCCAGGGCAAATGTGGGGAGTGAGACCCCTCAACGCCCCCAGGGACAGAGCACAGCCCACTGATCCAGTTTATTGCTGCCCTCTAGTGTGTATGGGACAGCCCAGGCCTGCTGTCACTTGTCCCCCTCGCTACTTGGCCACCTGGCATGCTGCGTCCCAAGTGGGGACAGCTGATGAGATGCTCAGAGCCCTGACAGACAGGGTACCAGGGGGATACCAGGGTACCAGGGAGCATCACCTCAGCACCCCAAAATCCCACCAACGCAGCTGCAAGAGGGGCACCATGGCACAGACTGGCACCAGTGACACTGGCATCACCTCCTGCCCCACAGCATGGCTAGGACAGGTTTGATGGGGCTTGGAGCAACCTGGACTAGTGGAAGGTGTCCCTGCCCATGGAAGGGGTGGAATGAGAGGAGTTTTGAGGTCACTTCCAACTCAAACTATCCTGTGATTCTATGGTCCTGGTGGGATACAGGATGCAGCATTTCCCTACACTGGGAGTACCAGCCATGAAGAGGGGCTGCTGGTGTGGGTGACCACTCATGGCATGAGGGTTAGAGAAACTGAGGCACACACCAAGGCAGCCAGGCTTCAGAGCTGGAAATGTCCCTCTCCTGCCTTCCCAGCACCCACCTCAACTGCAGGGAGCCCAGCAGCAGGAATGCAAAGGCAGGGCAATAAAAGGGAGCGTTATCAAGCGCCAGCAGAGCTGACAGCTCAGGGAGGAGAGCAGGGAGGGAGGGAAAGGAACAGAAAGGAAAAAAAAAAAAACCCCACCCTTAACCCCGAGACACTTATCATTCAGGCTGCATCACGCATCTAGAAAGTGCAGACACAAAAATGTAATGTCATAACATTCGCAGTTCAATAACCTTTGCTTCACGAGACGGCTTGAACTGTCAGAGGAGCTGGAAGGTAAATATTTCAGCGCCCAGGCACTGAATGCAAAGGCGTGGGGAGGGGGTCGGCCTCGGCTTCCCCAGCTCGCCTCGACACGTTCAAATATCCCCCGCCATAAATCCCAGCCGGCACTGGGGAAAGGCCGTGGCGCGGATAAAATACGAGCAGATATAAAGCCAGACACCTTTATTGTTCGGCAAAGTCTTCCAACAAGTTATGAACCCGCAGCTTGACCCTAACCCATCATCTTGTTATACAGCGGAAACAAAGGCAGTGCCGGGAGCCAGGGCTGGAGCGGGGCAGGATGCGGGTGGGAAGGAGGAAAACCCAGCCTGCCTCCTCCACGGGGGATATTTGGGTGTAATTCATCCCTAAACCCCACATCTACCATGCTCCAGGCTGCCTGTGGGGAGCAGACCCCGTGTTAGCCCCTTGCAAGGAGCCTCCCTGCCAAGTTCAAGGGTACAGAATTCCCTTGGCCGGGGTTAACAGGAGCAGGACCCAGCAAACACCGGTTAACCAGGATGGCTCATGTGCCATGCAGGCAAGAGGAAGGAGATTGCACAGCCAAGGACCAACGGCTGCAGGGGGGTGGCAAACCAGTGAGGGTTCCAAAGGGGAGCAGAGAGATTTCCCAATGGGGAAAAATCCCCTAACAGCACTGGGAAGGTGCTGGCACCAGGGCTGTGCATGCAAAGGGACAGCATGGCACAGCAGGCAATGGCCTGGTGCCCAAGCCAGCTGCATGGCAAGGTACGGCACAGCACGGTGGGCAACAGCAGTGCCAAGCAGCTTGCACAGCCCCCGCGTGGCACCCGCTGCACGGACCTCCCCACTCCGACTGCGCGGCACAGCTGGGGACAACCGGAGCCACCTGCCTGCAGCTGGGCTGGCTCTGCCACGGCGCACCCCCAGCGCTGGGGAACAGCAGCGCCAACGCTCGCAGGGGAGCGGGACACCCCAGTGCCAAGCAGGGAGGGCATCAAAGGGGGCACGGCCGCGGTGAGGAACAGTTAAACGGCCCCCGCCCGCACGGGGCGTGCGGCAACAGGCACCATCACACCCTGCCCAAACACCTGCTACCGCCGCGCTGGCACGGGGCGAGCGCCCGGGGCGGGCACAGAGCGGCGGCAGCAGCGGGGAGCACGCCAGGGCCCGCAGCGAGAAGCGGCATGTCTGCGCTTGGCAGCACAACAGAGAGCAGGTGACAAGCGCGCCGGCGGTCGCTTTATTACAGGAAGCGAGCACGCAAGCATCTGACGCCGCGCTGCCCGGAGAGAAAATAAAACACCCCCCTCTCCCCTGCTATTAACAATCCCTCTGCGAGCGCGGGAGAAGGGCCCCCGGATGCGGGGGGTGGGTGCCCTGCTGCAAAATGATGGCCCGGTGGCATCACAGCTCAGCCGCCCCCCTTGCATCACTCCCAAGGCCAAGTAAATCCCAAGGGAGTAAAATTATGTGTGTGTGCACAAACATTTTTCCTCGGCAAACACTCCCCGAGACAACAAAATCAGCCGCCCCTGCACCCGTTCCCGCGCCGCCCCGCTCCTCTGACCCAGCAATTAGAGGCAGGCATTAATATTTAAATATTGCCAGCTCGGGAGAAAGGAAATCAAATAAAACATGCCAGCGTGCCGGCAGCACATCCAGCTCCTGCTCCATCGGCCTCAAAGAGGGTGCACGGCAGCAGGGGGGGTGCTGTGCCACGCTGCTGGGGACACCAGGGTATTGATGTCACAAGGGGAACCCCCTTTCTGGCCCAAATCAGGGTGAGCAAGGAAGCAGTGAGCAAATGGTGGGCAAGCAGCAGTGATGCTGTTTCCTGCTCAGCTGGGGGGTTTCAAAGGAACCCCAACCCCACACAGACCATGTTTTGGGGTTCCCACTCCCTCCCAGCCACTAAGCACCCGGCTGCAGGGTGCTGGGGACACACACATTCAGGCTGTACCCCCCCCCCCGGGAGTCACCCCCCGGTCCCGCGGGTGCTCAGAGGCGGCGCTGGCCCAGCAAAGAGGATTTACTGCTCAACGCAAGGGGCTTTAGAGGCAATAACTTTCCCTCCTCTTGACTTAAATGGATTTGAAACTTCAAAAAGGATCGAGGGGGCAGGCTGCCAAGCAGCCGCCCCCAAGGGCTGACCCCGCAGGGGCTGGGGGGGCCGAGGGGAGGCTGCGAGCCCAGCCAGGGCCAACGGCCGTGGCAGATAAGGGCTGGGGGGGCCCAGAAGGCCCGGAGATAAGGCGGCCACCGTTACAGGCGCGGGAGCTCTGGGGCGCTTCCTCCTGCCCCGCGGTGCAACCGCCGGCGGGCAGTGGGGTGCCGGGCCGGGGGGACGTGGGGGGGACGTGGGGCAGCTGGGGCATGGAGCACGAGGCATGGCAAGGGCCAGCTCAAGGGCAATCCCCCTGGCAGCCTGCCCGGGCAGCCGCCGCAGGCCAAGCTCTGTCCCGGCTGCTCCTTCTCGGGGCTCGGTGGGGCTGCCCCACAGCCCCTCGGGGGCACCCAGCACCCCACAGGTGGGTGATGCACCCCAGCATTGCCAGGACATGGCAGTCTGAGCTGGGTGTTCCCACTGGGTCGTGATGGCAGAGGCCATCTGCTGCTGCCCACAGTAAGGCCAGGCCTTACACCCGGAGCTGGCGGCAGTGCCAGGGCTCCGTGACAGAGGTGTGACCCATGGCACCGTGCCCTGATGTGGGGGAGAGCACCACACCTCCCACACGGCTGGCACAGGCACAAACCCCCCAGGAACAGCCCCTCCAGACCTCACCCTCCCACGGGCCAGACAGCAGGCTGAGGGAGAGGGCTGGGAACAAACAGAGGAGCAGCGATTAAAACTAACACCCCCTCCTCAAGCTGCCCCCCAACCTGTACCCCTGTCCCAGCCGCTGGCGTGCCAGCAAGGAATAAACTGTCCTGCGTCCTTCGGCACCCCCCCTGCGCCCCCCGGCAGCCTGGCCCCCCGCCCAAGCCACCATCTCCTCGCTGCAGCTCCCCGCCCTGCCGCCCACCCGCTCACCCCCCTCCAC
>VYZP01064581.1:41945-77905 GCA_013400635.1 Hypocryptadius cinnamomeus | reverse complement strand
GCTCCCTCCAACAGCCCCCAGCGCCCGCCACGCCGGGGCTGCCGCGGTGCCGCTGCTGCCCGCCACCCCCCCAGTCCTCCTCGTGCTTCCCCCCCACCCTCCTCGTGCTTCCCCCCCCCAACTCCCTTTTCCCGTTCTATTTTAAATTTTTATTGCATTCTTTTTAAAGAATACAGAGGAACAAATGCCCTTATCAGCAATTCTCACAAGGTATAAAGAGCCGCTTTTATCTCCTGCCTTTACTAATCTAGAGCGAGCCAATGCCTGTTAATTTTTTAATTTTCCTGGTGAATGCATTTGTGGTTCCGTCAGCATCCATCCGGACACGCACGCAGGATCCCCTCGGCATCCCAGCCCAGCCACCCTGGCATGGGATTGACACCATGCTGGCAGAGCAGTGCCTCATGGTTTGGCAACCACAAAGGGGTTTTGTGCACTGGGAAGTCCCATGTGTCACACGAGGCTCAGCAGGACACCCCGGGATGTGTCACCACCCCCAAGATACGGAGGTGCTCCCACAGATGCCAGCCTGGCTCTGCCTGGCCACAGGGAATGCTGACAGTGTGGGTCTCCATGCTCAGCACAAGGATAGATCCCATGCCAAGCTGTCCAGCTGTCATTGTCACCCTCTCTGGCCGAGGTCCCCGCAGGGGCAAAGGGGGGGTCACCCCTGTGTCCCCCCCAGGAAGGGACGCAGCGCAGGCTGCCCGCACAGCAGGGCTGGGAGCGCAGCAGCCGGACGCGGCGCGCAGATGAGATGTGGCAGGCGTGTAACAAGCCATTAGTCACTGTCACCTTTGCCCGGCAGCCACTGGCAGGGTAATAAATCCCGGGCTGACTCCAGCAGGCCCGTTCCAGGCCACGGCTCCCAGCTTGCCTCCACGCCACTGCTGGCTGGGCTGTGAGCAGCTTGTAAATGCATCCCACCCCCCGTGGGGTACACAGCGCCTTGCGGGGTCCCCAAACCACAGCCAGATCCCTGTGGGGCTGATCGATGGGTGACACGGGCCACTGCATTCCTGAGAAGTATCCTTCCTAGGGAATGTGAGGGGTCACAAACCCCCACCTCCAAGCAGCCCCCTGGCCCTGCAGGCTGCCCCTTGGCTCTCCCTGCCTGCCCCAGCTTCCTGCCCGCTGCACCTTGCGGTTCCTGACTCTTCCCAGCCCAACGCCAGGAACCGGCACCGGTGGTTGTTACCGGATCAAAGGAGCCTGGCATGGCCCAGCACAACACGGCCCGGCGCGCCCGCCGGGAAGGGCTGGCAAACAAGCCGGTCCAGGGAGGCGGCAGGCGGGAAGCACGCGTGATGCCTCTCCTAAAAATGCTGCTGCTCCTGACGGACAGGGTGGCCGAGTCCCTGGAGCCGCGGTCCATCCCAGCCCCCGGGGCCCCCCAGCTCCCCAGCACAGCCAGCCCAACACCGCGGCTCTCCCTGGCGCCCACGGCCTGACTCACGGCCCCGGGGATGGTGAGCAGGGACTGCGGTGCTGTCGGGGTCACCTTCCCAGCAGGGCTGAGGGTGTTGGATCGCAACCCCAAGCCGCTGGGCATGAGCTTCACCAGGAGTCCCAAGCAGCACATCGGGCTGATGGTCACCCCAGAGTGGGACAGGGGACATCCCTTAGGAATGGCAGCCTTGTACCCTCCAGTATCCCCCAGCATCACCTACTTGTGGCTCCAGCGTCCGCACCCTCTGCATCCAAAGGCGTCCGCTGGCCGATGTCCGGGACAGTGCTGCCCGTTCCTGGGCTCTCCCCAGCGCTGGCCACCCGGTGCCGGGACTCACCGGCCGCAGGCTTGGTGGCGGCTGTCTCCAGGGATGAAGAGGACGCCTGGAAGAGAAGCAGGACAGAGACTCAGCGCCGTTGCCTCTCCCGGTCAGAGCAGCGCTGACACGGGTGGGGGGCACAGGGGGGGTTTTGGGGCGCACAGACACAAGATGCTTTTGTTTTCCTGCCGGCCGGTGCACGTGGCCAGCACGGGAGCCGCACGCCAGCCCGCGCCGCGGGGCTACAGCTGGATCCGGCCGATGGCTCCCAGCACAGCCAGACAAGAAAGGCTGCAGGGGGGGTGAGGACATGAATCAAAGCGGCGTCCCCTCGCCCGCCGGCGGCAGCTGGCCGGTTAGGCAGCTCCCGATTACTCAACCGGGCAGTGTTTACTCGAGATCAACAACCCCCCATCGCCTTCCCTGCCAGGCAGGCGAGGGAAACGTGCTGCTGGGATGGGGATGGCATTCCCGCTGTGCCTTGTTTGGGGACAGTCCCCCTCCTCGACCCCCGGGCGCTGCTGTGGCCCGGGGTTTGTTGTAGCTGTCACTCTCTTGCCTGGGCACACAGCTTGGCTGTCACCGCTCCTGTTCAGCTTTAATAAAGCAACAGCCAGTGACACCACGCTCATCCCAGTACTGTTGTGCCACCCTGGGAAAGACACAGACAGCCCAGGTTCACAGGATGCTGTGCCCACCCTGGGTACAGTGGGGTGCAGGTGACCTCCCCCTGCCACAGGTGACATCCACAGGGGACACGGTGCACCTGACCTGGGGACATTAGGACCATGGTGAGGATTTTATGTTGATCCTGTTTTGCTCGGGATTACTCCTATAAACATGGAGATGGATGGTCGGTGGATGCTTTGCTGGGAAGCCCTTAGACTCAATGAGCCACGCACACGAGCGGATGTATAAATTTACCGTTTGCTTCCTGGAAAGGTTTAATTTATGGAATCCATATGGCAGCGCCGCACAACCGCGAGCGCTTGGCACATCCCGTGAGTCCTCGAGTGCCACCACGTCCCAGCCCCAACTGGCGGGGTGCCACCAGCTGCCCCGGTGACAGCGGGATGCTCTTCTCTTTCCCACTGATTAACAGAAGGTGACTTTCACAGCGGGCAGGGGACAAGCCCAGGGATCAGTCCCCGTCCCTGACAGCTTGGTGTGGGATCCCTGGAGGTGGCAGGGATGTCTCAGGGGGGAGGCCATGCCACTGCTCCTCCTCCCAGGACAATGCCACCGGCAGCAGCAGGCAGCAATCCCCTACCTGTGGGCATGGGAAAGGCTGGGGCGCACTTTGATACCCGGAGCAACTAATCATTAATAAGCATTAATCACTCCCCATCACGTGTCACAGCAGCATTGGGCAAGACGCAGCTGGGAAGTCGCAGACCAGGGTCTTGGTGGGGAAAGTGGATTTTGACAGCTGGGCCAAGGCTGGCACCCTCCTTCTCCCCAGGGAGCCCCCCAGACCCCAACCCACCCATCAGCCCCACAGCACCAGCAGCCCCCACCCACTTTGTTTTCCTGCCAAGGGATGCTGAGATGCAAAGCCACCAGAGATGGGTCCCACCTGCCCAAAGGCAGCCAGGATCCCACCCCCCCTCACCAGCCGTGTCCCCTGGGACCCCCAGGCTCCGCAGAGAACACCGGCCGCCTCCTTGCTTTAACTTCACCCAGCACTATCTGTCAGCAAATCATCCCCGGTTACACAGATAAGGAATAATTGATGCAAAGGAGCCATCTGTTTGCGAACACAGAATATCTGCTCAATTAGGAGGGATCTGTCCACCCAGATAAAGCATGGTGGCAGCCCCTCGGAGCGGGGGCCTTCCTCCCCAGCCACGTCCACAAAGACTCAACCCCCATTAGAGGTGAGCAGGTTGATTTGGGTGCTAATTTGCTAAGCAGCACCCTGAGGTGCTTGGGAAGAGTGCTCAGCCACCAAGCGCTGAACTTTGAGGGGAGAGCTGGCAGATTCCCCATGTTCCACTGTGATAAAGCTCAGCTCCTCTTGGCTCTGGGAGATGCTTACCCTACATGTTTCCAGGGATGGAGAGAGGGGACCAGGATCTGTGCTTGCTGAATGGTGCTGAGCTGAGGCCGGCCCGCTCATAACACATGGATGGATGAGCCTGAAACAGCTCCCAGGACAGATCCACAACAGGGATCAGGGACACAGGGCACAGCCTCAGGCACATCCAGGTCAGGGGTAGGTGTGCAGTGAGGTGACAGCAATATGACATCGTTATGTGATGTTATTAACAAGGGAAGAATGGAGCTGGCACAGAGGCCAGCTCCACAAGTGGCAAAACCATGGGGAAAAGGCTCCAAACAGAGCTGGCAGGGATGGCCCCATGGCATGACACTCCTCAAACCCCTCCTGGGTAGCGTCTGTCCCCATCTGCCCCAGCAGGTTCTTGGTATGAAGGATGTGGAGAGCTTGAGTGGGGTCAAAACAGAGCTGGTGGCCTCCAGGGACAGGCTTAGGGAGACACTGCCAGACACCACATCAGCCGTGTCACCTGTGCCCCACACCACCAGCATGGTGCCCCCCTGCCCTTGGCATGGTGCCCAGGGCAGGCAGCGTGGCAGTCTGCAGACAGAATGGCACTGAGGCCAGGGGATGGTGTCCCCATGTCCAGTGTTCCCACTGTCCCCAGTGTGTCCCTCCCCACCAAGGACACATTCCTTCTGCTCCCATCACTGGGCTAAATACCTGCTGCAGCTCCCAGCTCTGCCCCCAGCTTTGGGATGGCAGCGGTGGAGTGGGAAAGCAAAGGGCAGGAGGCCACACCAGCGCACTTCCTGTGCCTTCGGGACACCCAAAAACGTGGCTTCCCCATTTCGCCTCCCCTGCTGCTGGGACAGGCTGCAGCGTGCACAGCACCGGTGCCACCCGCCCACAGAAACGCCGCCCACGGGAATGCCGCGGGCATGGCAAAGCCCCCACCGCATCACCCCAACCTCCATCCTCCCGGCTGGCAGCACCCCGGAAAACCCCTGTGCTGCCAGCAGCCAGGGCACCGGGGGTGGATGCAATCTTTGGCTCTTGGCTGGCATCACCCCGGCAAGGCGGCGGGCACGGAGCCTGGCAAGCACCGGCACAGCTGCACCGGCTACGGGGTCTGGCATAGCGTCGATGCCAGCTCCCGTGAGCGAGCAAGGGATGAGGTGAGGAGGATGCCCAGCCCAGAGGGGCCACATCCTGCACTTCCCAGGGGATGCAGAGAGTGCTGGCTGTAAGGCCTTGGGGACACAACCCCTCGCTGTCCCAGGCTCCCCCCAGGCCTGGGAGGCGGCGCTCAGGATAAAAGGTGTTTTTGGAGTGTTGAGGGCTGCAGGAGCAGGCTCCCCCCAGTTCCCTTTGTGGCTGAGGCCCTCAAGCCCCCTGGCTCCTGCTGGGGCTTTATCACAGTACAGCCCCTGCCGTGTGTTCCCCCAGACGGTTCCAGCTGCTCTTTCCTCCAGGAAGCCTCTGCCCTTCTCATCCTCATCACAGCAGCCTGAAAACAGAGGGGTTTCCCACAGGAGCAGGCTGGGGTGCCCCTGGGGAGCTGGGGTGCCTGCTGGTGGCATGGCTTGGCCCTGATGGGTGCCCACAGGAGCGGTGGTGGCTGGGTCCATGCATCTCCACTGTATTTAAAGTTTCTCAGGCGTGTTTGCTGGCGGAAAGTTGGAACCTACAATTACAGCTGTGCTAACTCCTCATTAAAGAGGGGAAGGGGGAAAAAAAAAAAAAAAAAGGGAAAGAAACAAAAGGCTCCAGACTGAGACACAGTGCCGTTAACCCTTCCCAAGATAGGGATGTGGCCCCCCAGGAAATTCATACAGCTGGAGGGACGGGTCACAGTGGTGGCAGGTGACACCATGCACCGAGGGTCTGCCCATGAGCATCGCTGCCCACCCGGATCCCGCTCCGTGTCCTGGCGCAGCGGCGGTGCCGGCTGTGCCGCGGCGCCCGCGTGGGCACGGCTGCGGCTGTGCCGGAGCCGTTTGTCACGGCAGGGCTGCGGTTCCCGCTCGCTCTCCAGCAGCGACACCGTGACGCCTGCTCCAGGAGCCCACACAATATGTTCACACTCATCTCGCAGCTGCCCCCAGACAGCCCGAGGTGCCGCGCTCCTCGCCGGCGCGGGGGCCGGTGTGTGCCGGCAGAGCCGCAATGTGCCGCGAGCCCAGGCGGGAACTGGCACGGATGGGAGGGGCTGGACACTGTGGTCAGGCTGGATGCCACAAGGGCAGACGAGGTTGGAAACACTACTGGCAGGGGCAAGGGATGCACCAGTGGAGCCCCATGGCCCAGCACACTCACCCAGACTGTGCCACGAGCCCTGGGAACAGCAGACAGGGGGACAGGCCTGACTGTGACCCCCGTGTGTCACTGCAGCCACCCTGCACCACACGGAGCAGAAGCCGGTGCAACACATGGGGTGAAGCACATCCCCGCAGGACTCCCCGTTCCCAGCAAGGGTGTGACCCTGTGGCCACCCCAGCATGACCACAGCCCCCCTCATGCCCCATCCCCAGGGAGCAGCAGGTCCCTGCGTCACTCTCCAGCCCCCCCCCGGCGACACCACCTCAGCGCCACGGCCGCAGCGGCTCTGACAGCAGCTAACGAGCTGCAGGCAGCAATTTGGGTTATATATAGCCCCAAAGTGACTGCATCTAATTGCTCCAGCGCACACCGGCCCTGCCGCGGGGTCCGGGTGCTGGGCTCAAGGGGACAGGGTGAGCGGCACGTGCTCAGCTCCCTCCCCTGGCTGTCACCCTGTGTGACCCCCCGGACACCCTGAGGCTGGCGGGGCACAACCATCACCCCATCCATGCCAGCCCCGAGGAGCTGGGCCGTTCCCAGCAGCTTTGTACCAGGCCATAAGCGGCTTTGGCTAAAGCCGCCGTCCCAGCCCGTCCCAACCAGGGACCCTAAGGAGCTTTTGTCCCCTCTCATTACGGGGTTTCGGCCAGGGGGCCATGGAGACCAGCACCCAGCACCCCCTCTCCGCAGCCTGTGGGCTCCGGCCAGCTGCTCCGGCAGCTCCTGGAGGGAGGCACGGCTGGAGGGAGGGAAGTGCTCCCTTTGTGGCAGCCCCCATCCCCTCGCAGCAGCTGCCAGGCGAGGCGGCGGGCGCGCAGATGCGGCCGGGGGAGGAGGTGCTGTGTGTGTGTGTGTGTGTATAGGGGGGTCCCCCGCAGCGGCTCCCCACGCCGGCGGGGCAAGCGGCGGCCCCCGCGTGCAGCCGCCGGCGGGGAGGGGGAGCTGGAGCCGAAATTGTTTGCCAGCTTCCTCGAGACGGCACAATGGAGGGCGCACAGGCGGATCCGGGGTCAGGGGTGAGAGCAGCAATAAGTGGTTTATGCCTTTTGTGAAGAGGCTGAACTGACAGCTCGCTGGATTAACAAAGACGTCCTCTGTTCCCGGGCAGGTCATGTGGAAAGCGCTGCGCCGACCCCTGTCACTTCTTTTTTTTGCAAGAACAGACATTTGTTCGCCAGCGAACAGGGAGGTGATGGAGGGGGAGGCGGGGGGCACGCAGCCGCTCGCTCCCGGCTTTTCCTCGAGCTCTTCCTGGGCTCTGGGCGTGGGGATCAGCGGCTGCTCGCTGCTCCGGCAGCCCTGGCCATGCCGTGTCACCTCCTGTGCCTCAGTTTCTCCAGGTTGTGGGAAGAGCCATGGCTGGTGGGGATATCAGCACCTCCACCCCATGCCCCGGCAGTGCTGTGGTCCACAACGCTCCACGTCCACATGAAATTCCCCCCATGCTCATCCTCCCATCACCCCAGCACCAGGCTGGCTGGGCAGGATGGGACCTGCTCAGTCCCTGTCCCACCGTGGGGACATTTCTAGCTCCTGTTTGCCAGTCCCTGCCAGGCTGGGGAATGTTCCCTTCAGCCTCCTTTCAAGGCAGGGAAACTGAGGCAGAGGAGGGTGTCAGCATCCCACCCATGCATGGACAGCAGGAATGGCAGCAGCACTGCCACTCCTGGTCCCGGCCCTGCAGGGAGCAATCAGCTTTTTCAAATCCACAAGGATTTCCTCAAGGTTGTGCAGCACAGAGCCTTCACTGTCATCATTAGACTCCAGAGTTAACAGCTGCAATGCTGCCATTCCACACTGAGACAAACTTCCCTGGCTGGGGCAGTCACTCCCTGGCCTCAGGTGTCCCTGCAGCTCCCACCTCCCTCTGTCACCACACCCCAGCCCTGCTGTAGGTCCCCCAGAGACCACAGGGCCCAAAGCTGCGATGGGAGTGATGCAGCTTGGTGTCTGCCACCCAAATCCTTCTGAGACCCCACAGGACACGCAGCTGCTCGGCCCCAGCCCCTGCTCCCCATCCCCATTCTCAGGGACACCACAACTCAGCACAGCTCACCCACCTCCAGCTCCAGAGCTGCCGGGCAGTCTGTGACCAGTGTCCCCTCCCCGCCATCCTAAATACCTGCCATGGGAACCAGAGGCAGCCACAAGGGGCTTTTCACTCCGGAAAACCCCACCCACCCCACAGCGGCTCATGTTTACAGGACATTCCCACACGTGCCAATCCCCGCGTGCTCTAGGGGTAAACTGAGGCAGGGAGGAGCAGGCAGAGAGGAGCAGCCAGGTCGGTGCTAAGCTCTGCTGGGTGAGGGGACACATCTGGGGGTCCCCATCCCTCTTGGATCGGGGGGAGGCACACCAGGGCAATCCCAGCGAGGGCCACGCTCCGGCTGGGCGATCAGCTTGTGGCACGGTGGCATTAAAGCCCCAATCCGTGTCCCCCTTCTCCATCCCGCGGGCAGCTTAGCGCCCGTTCCCGGCTCCTGCCTGCCATCTAAAGACGGACTTACCGCCAGGTCCGGCGCTGCCTTAAGCCGCAGATTAAACGTGAACCATCTGCAAGGGGAAACTTTAATGCAGGATAATACCTGCCCCGCACACCCCGCCGTGTCACCGCGCACCCCGCGCCGGGTGGGGACACAGCCCCGCGGTGGCATCGAGTCCCTGAGAGGCCACGGGGGCCTTGAGGCTCTGCACATGATGTTCCCGTCCTCCTGGATGTCCCCATCGTCCTTGCTGTCCCCTCCTGGCACAGCCCTGTGAGGATCCACGGCTGGGAGCTGCACGCCCAGTCAGCCCATCACCTCACCAGCCCGTGTCCCCCCACAAAGGAGCCACCCCAGGCAGGGGACACCCAGGAGCGTGGGGGGGGGGTCCAGCCAATGCCCCACCTGGTTAATTACTTTAAGTGATTAAAGTCTCTTCATCAGAGCAGCAGATCAGATCCTGCAGCTGGGAGCTGTTTTCCCTCACAACCTCCTCCCCCAGGGGACAACAAGGGGGGTCCTGCACTGTCCCCATTTTTAGGAGCAAATCCCACCTCCCCAGCCCCAAAAAGGTGGCCCAGGTGTCCTCTGTGCCCCCAGCCTGGCGAAGCCCCCAGGAATGCCCAGACCACAGCATCACCCGGGGTGCAGCGGGGACATGGGGTCACCCAGGCTGTCCCTAGTGCTAATGAGGACAAAGCTGGGCTGAGCATCACACAGCCAGGAATGACCTCTGCAGGGAGGAGGGATTCCTGGGGGGCAGGGAACCCCAAAGCTGGGTGGGGAAGGATGAGACACCTCCTGCCAACTCAGCACCCCAATGAATTACACGGGATCACAAGTCCCTGCTCAGGTCAGCAGGGAAAGGAGCCAGGGAGGTTTTCCACCACTCCTGACGGAGAATTTACGGCCAGGATCCACTATGGACTCAGTAATTAGTGTTGGGATGCTGAATCAGCATCTGGCCATCAGCACTGAAGGGATGGAGCTGGGGGGGCTCTGGGACCGATGGTGGCCCCCCAGGAGGGACACAGGGGACACTGGGGTGACCCAGCAGTGCCTGACAGTGGAGGGGGCCATCCCTATGGCTGGGAACACTGGAGGAAAGCTGGTAGCCCAGCATCCCATCCCAGTCTGCTGCTCCAGGACCAGCTCCAGCCCAGGATCCCTCAGGTGTCACTTCGGGAACACCCCAGGACGGACAGAACCCTCTCATCCTGTTCACCTACAGACAAAAATCCCTCTGGCCCTCCCTTCACAGCCTGGATACTCCATCCCAGGATGCTCAAGCCCTGGGATGCCCGAGCATCCGCCCAGCTGTGCCCGGGCAGCCCTCTGGCCTTGACGGCTGCCATCAATTTCCCGGGGTCGGGAATGGCAGGGCCGGCTCCCCGGCAGATCCAGCCTCTGCTCCGTGGCTGATTACAGCCATTTCCCTGCCCGTGCCCCCTCCCCGCTGTCTGCCTCCTGCCTCCGTCTGCTGCCTGGTTTTATGAGGGCCATTTCCAAGAGGTCGCTGGAAATAGATTTTTATCACCTCGTGATAAATATCGTTTATGGTGACATTACTGCTCCGAGCAGCCGTGCAGGGGAGGGAGGAGAGGCAGGAGGACGCCCGCTCCCGGCCCCAGCTCCACGGGGCACCGGCTGGGCCCCTCCCTCGTGTCCCTGTCCCCATTCCCGGAGGTTCGGGCAGCGCTATCCGACACCATCCATCCATCCATCCCTCCATCCAGGCGGCAGGAACAGAGGGAGCTGCATCATTAGCCCCGCGCGCCATTAAGCACTTAAAAAGCCATAGGAATAAGCCGCGCCATTAGCTGGCAAGCGAGCTGGGAGGGGAGGGATGCACGGAACCCAGCACGGACCAGGGAATGTCACCACCCCGAGGGCTCGCGTGTGCCCTGGAAGCGGGGACAGAACCACCCCCTTCCCTCACACAGCTCCAAGGTGGAAAACCAGGGGCTTTCAGAGCTGACACATCGCTTCTACAAGGGGTGACGCCACTGGGCGCCTCTCCAGAGGGACTTTTCGGCACGCTAGGGAGAACCGGCTCCTTGTTCATCCCCTCCTCTGCTTTAGGGATGGAGCTGGCACAGAAACCCGGGAGCAAAAGCCATGGCTGAGCTGAGAACTGCAAACTCATGGCAGCAGTAGCCCTGCGTGTTGCAACCCTGCACGGAGGTGACCCGGCAGCCCAGGGGAGCAGGGTCCTGCCCCGGCCGAGCCCGCAGCAGGGACAGCTGCCAAGCCATGCCCACAGGCAGCTGCCTCTGGAAAAGGGCACGGCAGCGGGCAGGGGGCCAAGGCCAAGCTGCTCTCCGTGCCAGCCCCGCCACACACAGCGCTGGGCACCAGCCACCCCCGGGGGGAAAAACAACTGCCCCGTTCACCAGCGCCAAGGTGAGGGGTGTCACCTGCGGGGACAGAGGCACAGTCCCCAGGGAGCCAGAGCTGGGGTGCAAAGCAGCAGCGAAACTGCACACCCAGCAAAGAGCAACCCTCGCCCGCAGGCAGAGCGCAGCACTGCCAGCCCGTGCCAAGAATCCTGTTTGCTCTCCCCAGCCCTGGCACTGTGTCCCTTGGGCAAGCCGCCTCCTGCCCCACTGCCTCAGTTTCCCCAGCTGGCAGGGGGTGGGCTGCCATGGGGGGACCCCAGGCTCGTGTTGTGGCTCCTCGTGACACGCAGTGTGACCCGGCCGTGACACAGAGCTGTGCTGACTTACTTGGGAAGGGACCCCCGGTGTGGGGCTGGGACTCTGTGTGGGGACAAGCATGGCCAGATGGCAGCACCTGGCATGGTGGCATGACCCCTCCTCAGCTCCCCACACCTGGTGGGCAGAAAACAACACCAAAAAGGGCCAGTCCAGTCACCCTGATGGCACACAGGGCTGCATGGGGACAGCCAGCCCCACATGCAAGGACGAGGAGCGCTGGTGGTGTCCACTCTGTTTCCCTCTCTGCTGCCAGGACAGGTGCCTTGGTCATCCAGTGCCACCCCCATGTCATCACCCACACCAGCAGCTGGCACTGTCCCCTGTTGTCACATCCCACCTTTAGTACACGGGTTCCCCAAGCCGCTGCATCCCCTTGGGGACAAGGAGTCCCTTGTCCAACAGAGACCCCGGAATGCCAGGCAGCGGGATCCCTGCAGATCCAGCCACCTCCTGTGCCCATGAAAGGAGCTTTGTTCACCTGGCGAGTGGCTCGGTGACCTCAGGTCCAGCTCCTGCCACCACCTCGTGGCTCCTGGCACACAGGAGCCAGCACGCCCTGGCAGGGCCACCTCGCTGGCGGTCGCGGTGACCTTACCCCGCTGCCGGAGCGCTCCAAGCCCAGCTCCTGGCCCAGCACACGGCTCCTCCGGCCAAGGCGGGCTGCTGGCTTGGCACCCACCCTCCCACGGCGCGGGCAGCCGCCCTCCTCACCCTGGGCTGGCAGCAGCTGCGGGAGGTGCAGACAGACAGACAGACAGCACGAGCACAGCCCCCTCTGCACCAACCGGAGCTCTGGGGTGTGGCTTTGGGCATCCCCTGCCCACACCGGCACTGGCAATGCCCGGGGGGGTCACCCCACAGGCCAGCAGCATCTCTCACTGGGGGACTCAGCACCCCAGCAGAGCACCGGGGGGTGCCCCCATCACCCACAGATGGAGCCCCAGGCTGCCCCAAACCCTTTGCCTACTGCCCCCCAAGAGCCAGACCTGAGCCCCCCAAGGGTGGGCACATCTGCTGCAGCCCCCGGGTTGGGGTGCACCCCCATGCACCCCATTAGAGCTGTGTATGGGCCTGCTGGGGTGCAGGAAAACCATTCTGCTACTTTTTTAAATGAAACCACAGAGAAAAACGGGAAGTGCAAAAGGCACCGGGCAGCACCACACAAAGTTTGCAGCAAGTTCCACAAAGCCTCCCCACAACTACCTGCCACAGGTCAGGGGGCCACAGGGGTCCCCCCACAACCACCCCAAACACACCCAGCAAAACTGGGGGGGACACACAACAAGTCGGGGGGGTACAGGGTTTATCCCCCCAACAATCCCCATGGGGTGCCCACCTCAAGGCTGGGCAAGGGTGGAAGGGGGGCTACAGCAAGGGGGGTACAGGCAGGGTTTGGGGGTACAGGGTNGGGGGGGGGTCTCGCCAGCCCCCGCTGCCTGCCACAACAAAGAGCCAGACACAACAAAAGCAGCATATGGCCAGAGCCGCGCGGGGCTGTAAATTAAACATAAAGGGAAGATTAGATAATTAATGAGCGCTCCCGGGCCGGCCCCGGGGGAAGGGGAAGGGGGGGCTGCCTGCTGCGGGGAGCCCCGAGCCCCCCGCCCAGCCCCGGCGGGGAGGGGGCCGGGGGGCACCTGTTGGGAGGGAGGATGGGCAGCGGCCGGGCCGGCCTCGCCAGCTGCTCCGGGGCGCAGCCTAAGAGGATTAGCGAGGGCATCCCGCCCCCGGCAAAAGGGCTTGGAGCTGCAGGGCTGGGGGTGGGGGTCCCTTGAACCCCCCCACGTGCGGTGTCGCCTCTGCCCCAGCCTCGGGCAGCATCCCGGGGGGGTTGGGCTCGAATCCTGCATCCCTGCATCCCTCCCCGGGCAGCATCCCGGGGGTGTTGGGCTCGCATCCTGCATCCCTGCATCCCTCCCCGGGCAGCATCCCGGGGGTGTTGGGCTCGCATCCTGCATCCCTGCATCCCTCCCCGGGCAGCATCCCGGCGGGAGTGGGGTGGGCTCGCATCCTGCATTCCTCTGCCTCAAAGACCGGGACCCACAAACACGCAGGGATTCACGCACAGCTCAGTGTGCTCCCCCTGCCCGTGTTCCCACTCCCACGCAGGGAAGCCCTTTGGAATGCCCCAAATCCACCCTGCTAGGCAGGAAGGGAAACTGAGGCAGAATGGGGTATTACTGAGGCAGAAGAGGGGAAAACAGGCAGGAGGGGGGAAACTGAGGCAGAGGGACACGGAGGAAAGAGAGAGGGGAAACTGAGGCAGGAGAAGGTGAGTCCATGCTGGTGGCTCAGACCTGCGGGAGGGCAAATTGGGGCCGTTTCCAGCCAGCCCCGGACCATCGGCAGCGGCGTGTCCTGGCGGGCTGGCTGCCCGCGCAGGCGGGAGGAGCGGGTACCCCGGGAAGGAGGTGCCAGAACGAGCGTCAGGCTCGGCCCGGCCAGGGGAAGGAGTTAATCCCATTATTGGCAGGCTCACAGATGGCGGCTGCACTATTCCCCTGCTTAGCAGATTGAACAGATCAGGCAGGAGGGAGGGAAGGAGGTGGGGGGATCTCCCCCCCAAAACACCCACAGAACAGGGGTGTGAGGGGCTGTGAACACCCCCCTCCAACCCATGAGAGCCTGTGAGCGCCCAGGGGTGCTGCCCTGCTCCCCACTGCACCCCTTGCCAATATAAATCCATCTGCTCTGCCCTGGACAAGGGGTGGCTGACACAGCAGGGGACTTGGGGACACCCCTGCTGTCCCCAGGCCAAACCTGCCACCCCCAGATTCCCCGGGAGGTCAAGGGCCAGGTCTTGTTTCCCTGGCTCGGGGAGATGGAAGCAGCTGCTCCCAGGACATCAGCAGCCAGGGCTGGAGCCCGGGATTAGGGAGTGTGGGAAAGGGCTGGCAGGAAGCCAGGGACAGAGAGGCTGGAACGTCCTGAGCAGGGAGGACAACCGAAAAGGGATGGAGGGAGGGAGGGAAGGATGGAGGGATGACACGAGGGATGAGGGAAGGAGGCAGGGAGGGAACAGCTCCTCACCCCCACCACACCAGCGTGGAACCACAGGGCTCCAGCCCAGCTCCTCCATCCTGCCATGAGCTCAGGGTGTGATGGCCCTGCCAGGGCGCAGCGACCTCCACCCCGCAGCCATTCCCCACCACAGCCCCCTGGAGACCCCACAGAACCCTGGATGCCAGGTCCTGGTGGCTCCCAGCCCAGTCCCAGCGGGCAGGATGAGGCCACCTCCAAAGCAAAGCTGCCCACTTGCCTTCTGGAAAACAGTTGGAGAACACTGTGCCTTTCATTCTGTGGGGTGAACAGCGGTGCCCAGCCTGGCACCCCACTAAAAAAACCCCCTGGCCACCCACATCAGCCCCCCACATCCCTCTCACCCTCCCTGGAGAGCACCCCCAGCATGGATGTGGGACATCCCCTTGCAGCTGAGCCACCATCCCGGGGTTGCCAAGGCAATGGAGAGTGGGAATCTGGGTGGGAAAGGTTGGGGATGCACTCCCACGGGGCTGGGGTCCCCTCCAGCACACCAGTATGCAGTGGGAGATGGGCTGGGGGACCATGGCACCCCCAAACCTCCCCCCCAGGCAGGGAATTGGGATGTAGCCACTGCCTGGCCCCACTGCTCAGCATTGGGGTCCCCATGCCAGTCCCTACACTCTCCTTTGGGGGGGGTCTCTGCAGGATTGGGGGTGCAGGAACACGAGCACTGGAGTGAGCATGGTCCCAGCATCCCAAAACAGCTCAGCTGAGGGAATCCTGGCCAGAGACTGACCCCAGCAGGAGGGGACAACCCCAGAGCCCTGGGGACACCAAGGGGTACTGAGGGAAGTGGGACAGCCCTGGTGGATCCCTGTCCACACTACAGCAGAGGATGGAGCCCAGGGCAAGACCCCATAGGGTGAGAGCTGGCAGGAGGGTGGGCAGGCTGCTCCTTAGTCCTTCATGCCTCAGTTTCCCCAGCTGTGCCTCAGTTTCCCCTGGCATTCCAGCCTCGTGGCTGCAGGCAGGATCACCATGGGCAGTTTCAGCAGTCCCTGCCCAGCCCCACAGCTCACCCAGCCCACTGGGTGACAGCACTGCTTCCAAACCTGCCCTTCCAGGAGCACAGCTCCCAGGGACCCACCCCTGGCACAGGCACAGGGCAGAGGGTGCTTGGTGACCACAGGGCGAGCACCCCTCTTACTGCCACTCCTTGCTCCAGGCACCAGCCAGCTCAGGAACATGTTTGTGCCTCAAGAGCCAGGTCAAAGCCCTGGTAAACTCACTCTGGGACATGCCCAGCTCCTGCCTCCACCCCTCCCCAGCACAGGGCTCCCCAAACCTCAGAATTCCCCTCTGGAAGCTCAGCCCCACCCTGCTGCTCCCTCCGCTGCCAGGTCAGGGGATGTGGCACAGGGGTGATCCCAGCTTGGCTCTGATTGTAGCCAGGGAGAGGAAATGGGCAGCTCTGGGTGAGGGTGGACACTGGCACAGGGCTGGATGATGGGTGGCTGTGATGGGCTCTGCACTCACAGGGACAGCCCTGAGCAGAGCCTGGGGTGATTCAACACCACCAAAAAAAACTCCAGCTTTTGCTGGGGATGCTCAGCCATCCCCAGCTTTTTTTTTTGGGGGGATCCCCCCCATTCCCAGCAAGCAGTTCCCACCCACTGGAGATGTGAGGATCCATCAGCTGGGAGCAGACAGGTTGAGGCTGGGAGCTGCCTCCCGTGCCAGCCCAGACAGGCTCCCAGGGGACTAATACCGGCATGTAAATATTAGATACTTCTGTCTCCTCTGAGGCCAATTACACAAATCGTGGCAGCTCCCGCAGGACTCTCTGCTCCTACTTACTGTATCATCATTAACAGCTTATTAGAGAACAGCTGCTCCAAGAGGGGGAAACAAAAAAGGAGAAGCCAGCAGGAGAGGCTGGAAGGAGACAGGCACGTAGGAGGATGAGCAAGCCTGACCTCCACCCTGCCCCAGCACTCAGGGACACCAGGAACATCATCCCCATGGTGGCACCGGCGTGCTCAGCCCTCTCTGCAAACCCAGCGGCAAACCAGTCCAAAAATCCTGGTGGGATCTGCTGTGGGGTTCCCAGAAGGTGCTGGGAAGGGGACAGGGATGGGCCTTGGTGGTGTTGGGCGGGGGACAGGAGTGAGGTGGCTCTAGGGAAAGCAGGAGTTGGAGTGAAGTCACCAAAGCTGCCTGGCACCCCTCAGCCAGGGGCATTTTGGGGCTGGGAGGTCCCTTCGTGCCCAGAGGGAGGATATTCCTCAGCCTTTGGCTGCTGGGATGGGAGGACAGGAGGTTCAGGATCAGCTCCCCAGCACAACCCAGCCTCCCTGAGGGGGGACACACATTCCCTAAACCAACAGCAGCATCATTAAAGGTGCAGCTAATTGCGAGCCAGACACTCCTTGCCCTCCTCCCGGTCCCCCAGGGGTGACAGCAGCCAGGCTGGGATGGCAGAGGGATTTTTGGGGTACCACAACTCTCCACCCTTCCCACTCCCTCCCAGTGCAATCAGGCACCGTCAGTCCCAGCCCTGACACCCATTCACGTCCCCTGCGGCCACCAAGGCCAGCCCGGGTCCCCAGCGGGGTGGCCGCGGGTGCCTCCGGGGTCACGGCAGGGTGGCCGGGGCAGGTGGCCCTGCTGGGAGCCGTGTCCCCGGGAGGATGTCACGACATGCTTGTGGTGCGCTCTAGCGTCAGGCAGCATTAATGCATTGCTGGCAGCAGGCACCAGCTGCACAGCTGGACACGGGGCGGGGACAGACACCTGGACACGGATCCGCGTGGGGACGGACACCTGGACACACGCGTGCACACGTGGGGAGGGACACGGCACAGCCACCAGGGCCCCACGGCCACCAGCTGCACCTCAGCCCAGCTCAGGTGGCTCTGCTGGGCCACTGTCCCACTCGGGGGGGGCAGATGTCCCATGCTGGGGGGGACAAACCACCCCAGGCAGGGGCAGATGCTGTCGGAGGGGAGGGGGAGTGGGGCTCCCCAGGGCTTTCGGGGGCCGGGGAGGCAGCAGCTTCCCGTCTGATTGCTAATTATCCTCGTTATTCCGTGTCAGACACTTTATGAAGCACCGGAGTGATTTGCTCTTTCCCTGTAATTAGGCACGTCGCAATTACCATCTAATTCAAGTTCAAGCTCCGCGTCCTCGCGACCTTCCCAGCCTCAACACCATGTCCCTGCTTGTCTCTCCGGGGCCCCCTGATGTCACCTCTGCCCCGTGTCTGCTTCTCCAGAGAGGAGAGGGGCACCGAGGGGCTGCCGGAGGACAAGGCACACAGCCACCCCCTCGAAAATCCACCCAGTTAAATGTGACACCAAAAGCCAGCTTGGGGGCACGCTCCAGGAGGTTGACAGTCCCCAACACAATGCTCCTGATCATCCCTGAGCCCTTGGGATTTTGGGGTGAGGGCTGACCCCAGCACACAGCCAGGCCCTGCCCATACCCAGCTCCCAGCCAGCTGCCACTTTGTCCCCTGTAGTGTCATTTTAGATTGCACAGGACACATCCATGTCACACCCTCGATTCCCATTCCCACAGGAACAACAGCACAGAAACATCAATTAAAAAACCAACAAGGCTTTTTTTGGGGGAAAAAATGCAATACAGAGAGCAGGAGCCTGCATGATTAATCAGCAGCTCTTGCACCTTCCCAGTAGCACTGGGATTCCCTCTCCCCTCCTGGCTCATGGCATTTGCTCCAGGAAGAGCCACATCTCCTCCTGGAGCATCCCAAAACCGCCGCCGGTGCCGCAGCCCCGGGCGCCGTGCCGTGCCAGGCTCCGGTGCCACCGGAGCCCCCGCAGAAGGATGCCCCCCCTCTCCTCCCAGCAGCTAATTAATCCTGCTGCTCAGGCAGAGCTCATTAGTGCTGGTGCAGCGCGGGGCTGCTCCGGCCACCCGGCACAGCCGCCCTTCCCAGCAGACAGCAAGGTCAGTGCCAGGGGCCAGCGGGCACCGGCGCTGCCCGCACCCCGCTCGCCCTGGGCTCTGCTTCCTGGCCCCCTCGGTGGCCCTTCCTGCAGGCTGGTGGTGTTTTTCCAAGCTTACAGGATAGGGAAGAAAAAAAAAAAACAACACCTCAAAAAAAAAACAACAACAAAACAACAAAAAAAAAAAAACCCAACCCCTCCCCCCAAAAAAAAACCACCAAAAGAAAGGGGGGAAAAAGAAAAAAGAGGGGTGAGGAGGTGGAGAAAAGCCCCCCCCGAGCGTGAGCGGGAGGGAGCAGCGGCCAAGGAAAGCAGAGGAGTCAGCCAAGTGCCTCTCTCCGTGGCGGCAGGGCGCGAGTGGGCCGCCCTGCAAATGTTTTGAATTTCCAAAACAGAAGGGAGAAGCCAAGAGCTGCCGAGTTCCCCCACACGCCAAGAAGGACAAAGGGCATCCCTGTGTGGTGGAGGGGAGGGCGGGCGCCCAGCACCCCCCGGGATGTGCCAGGTCAGGGGATGTGGCACAGGGGTGCTCCCAGCTTGGCTCTGATTGTAGCCAGGGAGATGAAATGGGGAGCTCTGGGTGAGGGTGGACACTGGCACAGGGCTGGATGATGGGTGGCTGTGATGGGCTCTGCACTCACAGGGACAGCCCTGAGCAGAGCCTGGGGTGATTCAACACCTGCAAAAAGCCCCCAGCTCCCTGTCCTGGCACGGCAGGAGCCTCCCAGCTCCCACCCTCCTGGGAACCCCCTCCGCTTCAAGAGCCAAACGTGCTGGAAAAGCCCCGAAGCCGGCATGCTCGAGGCTCTCCTTGCTGCAGGAGACGCTGACACCAATCCAGAAGGAAATCCCAGTGCCCACCCTGGCTGCTGGCAGGGATGTGAGGATGCTGCATGGGTGGTCCAGCCCCTCTGAGTGATCCCATCCCGCAGAGTGATGCTGTGCCCCAAAAAGCAGAGCCCACCCCATAAGGAAGATGGGAGATGGGGCAGCATCCATGGGAATGCCAGCAGCACGGGCCCCATGCTGTTGGGGGATCCCACACCCCTCCCTCCCCTGCAGATTATAACCTCACACAGATTATAACCTTAAATTATTAATCCCCAACAAATCCAAACCCCATCTGCCTAATCCTGCCCCCCCCTCAGCATAAACCCCCTCCCAGGGGGATGGGGGGAGCGGGGCTGCCTGGATGCCAGCCCTGCTACTGGGAGGGGTGGCAGAAGCCACGGGGGGAGCCCCCCCAGCCCCGCTGGGAGCAGGCAGGGAGACAATATCGGGCCTATGCGGCCCCCTCGCCGCCAGATGTGTGTTAATAAGGCAGCTGCCCCCTAAGCTAATAAGGTCACTTACTGGCTCCAGCAAGACGAGAAAACAAGCAGGGGCTTGGCTGCGGTACAGCCTGACTTGGCACTCGCCGCACGCCGGCTTCCTGAATTCTTGCCGCTTCCAGAACAGCGCAACGGGGTGGAAAAAGCAGAGAGAAACCTCCCTCAACCCCCACAAAAAGCACCCCCGCGGCCCACCCGCCTCCAGCATCCCCCTGGTGCCCGGGTGCTGCCGCCTGTGCCCTGCTGTAAGCCCACGGCGGGGTTTATTCCTTAGGGAAAACCTCGTGGAAAGGCTGGGAGAGGAGGGGGGGATTCCTGCAGACTTTCCCAGCAGCCCTCCCAGCCCCGGCCCCGCTCCCTCCCTCGCCTGCCCCCGATCATGGCGCCTACAACTCCCTTTGTTTTAATATTCTAAAGCGAGCCAGATGCCGGCTTTAATCCCCTCAGCTGGGGAGGATTTGCAAACACATTAGGAGGCAGAGCCGGCCCCAGCCCCAGCGGCAGCCCCACGGCGGCACTGCGCCCCATCTGCCGCCTCGGCAAGGGGATCCCGGCCCCTAATTGCCTTCTCATGTCGGGATTAGGAGCTGACAAGGTGTCCCACATCGGGGACATCAGCATCCCCTGCCACTCGCGGCTGGGGCGCGCCGGGAGGGCCCTTTGGTTTGTGTGCGGAGTTTGGGGGTTCGCCCTGGTGACACCGGTGACACCCCCGGTGCCAGCGGGGTGGCAGTGGCGTGGATGGGTCCTGCAGGGTGGTGGGTGCTCGGGAGAGGGGCAGAGGTCGGGCTGCAGCTCTCCTGAAGGTGGGATGATGGATGGTGGGTCTGTCCCAGCGGTGCAGTGTCACAGCTGCCGGACCTGTGCCGGCTCTCCCACATCCCTCGTGGACATTGGGATGTTTTGGGGAAAGCTCTGGGGGTCCTTCCTGCAGCATGAACAGGGGAAGGGATTTCCATCCTGACCTCCAGCACCACCAGCTCCTGCTCTGCTGCTGCCTCCCTCCCCTGGGACTCAGCAAACGAGGCTGAGATGAACCAGGGACAGCAGCAGGAGCGGGAGGAGTCAGATCCCGCAGGAGCAGCTCCAGGTGTGCATCCCATTTGTCCCACAGCATCCAGGCCATCCCCTGCACCACAGCCCTGCTGTCCCAGCTCAGTCAGACCCTCTCCACAGTCAGGAGGGGGAAGTGGCCTCTCCAAAGTGGGGGGAGGAAGCAGCAGAGCCCCAGGAGCCAGAGGGTGACGGGAATGTGATGCTGGAGCGATGTCCCAACCCCACAACATCCCAAATGGGGAAACAGCTGCCACACAAGATGCCCCATAAACCTCCTCCTCACCCCAGGGTCAGCTCACAGCGCACCCTCACAGCTTTCCAAATGCTGGGGGTTCCTTCCAGACCCCCAGCCCAGGCTGGACTTTGTGGGGGACCCCAAAGATCTCACGGCCTTGCAGGGACCAGGCACCCCTCCAAGGATCTCCACATCCTTCCCTGCCTATCCCAGTGCTGCCCGTGCCCACAGGAGGTTCCTGCTCCAGCTTCCCCAAAGAAACAGCTCCAGGAACACAGAATCTTCCTGAGCTATCCCAGACCCCACATTCACACTGCAAAAGCAGCAGGGCTTTTTTTGAAGGTGGTTTTTTTTCTGGTGTGTTGTTTTTTTTAAGACCAGGATCTCCTCCACAGCACTTAGCAGCCAGGAGTTCCGAGGGAGCAGAGCTCAGTGCTTCAGAACGACGCCTCATTTGCCAAGAAATAATCCCAAGGAGAAAAAAAAAAAACAAACCAAAAACCACCAACTCAAAAAACACCCAAAAACCCCAGACTCAGAAGATAATTAACTCCACAAAGCAGCGACCCTGAGTAGCTCAAATCTTCGCTGCAACTCCCCAGCCTCTTCTCCAAGGAATTATTTCTTCCTGTCTTCAACACAACGGCACCAGCACCCGGAGGCCTGGGGATTTTATTGGGGTTGTGTGTGTCCCCCAAACCCTGCAGACAGATTTGCCCCCACCCAGGCAAGGTGGGGGGCCCAGCCCCACATGAGAACTCAGATCTCTGAGCAATGGGATCCCTCCCCACCCCCGTGGAGGGTCGGAATAGGGACATTGAGGATGTGGGGCTCCACTCTTGAGCACATGGAGGGGGGGAAAATGGGTGCTGCTGACCCCCAACACCCACCAGCACCCCCTGACAGAGAAGGAGCCACTTTGCAGGTTCCTTCCTGCAGACAAACAGCAGGAAAAGGCAGGACAGACAGCCTGGAGGTGCATTTTACTCTCCCATTCCCTCTCCCACCTTTAACTCTGGCAGAGGGGATGCTCCACCAGAAGCTGGGCAGAGTGACCCTGGCACCATCACCCCCCTGGCAGCATCACCCCCCAGGCAGCATCACCCCCTGCCCCTTCCTGCCCCTGGCCAGGGAGGGGAATTGAAGAGAGAAGAGCTGAGAAAAAGCAGTGCAGAGCCAGCCCTTCCCCCGGCATCCCCCTTCCCCTCCTGACCGCAAAAAGCCAACATCTCCCCGCGCCCCTCCAGCCAGGGGATGGGAATGTGGAAGCAATTGCACTTGGCAAGGCAGCAACAGTGAGTCAAAAACAGTTGTTTGGCTTGTCAGCCACCCAGGCCCTGCAGCACTCTTGTTTTCCTTTGCCTGCCTTAACCCCTTCCAGACCCACGCACTGCTCCCAGCAGGAGCCACAGCCCCCAGCCCCGCCTGGAGAGGAGAGGGGAGCTGGGGAGAGGTCTCATCACACAGTCCTGCTCTCAAAAATGGGAGAATGGGTAATTCTCAGGCAGGAAAGCCTGCAGGGAGAGGGTGCACTGAAGCTGCTGTGGTGCTGGGAGCTGCTGTGGGGCACAGGGATATCCCAAGGCCACCAAGGATGCCCGGCGGTCCTGGAGAATCCCACCCACTCAGCCCAGGAGGTGCAGAGAGCTCCTTGTCCCTGCCACAGAGAGCATCCCAGATGGCCCTTGGCAGGCTGAGGGGACATGGCCACACGTGCTGGGGATCCCTGTGCCACCCCGGGGTGGTCAGACCCCCCCCCCCAGGCAGGGCCAGCCTGGTGGCACTGGGTGATTTAAAGCCCTGAGCACAGCAGGCCCCATCCCATTTACAGCAGTTTAGCACATCCCAGGCTGTTCTCCCTGGCTCCTCCAGCCCCTTCCCTGCTGGCCATATGGCAGCGAGGCCGGGAACACATCCAGAGCCACCACGGGCTGCAGCAGGGGCTCTGCTCCATGCCCAGCTCACCCCTCACACCCCACCATGGGGGTCCCACTCTGCTGGGACCCCAACTCGTCCAGGCTGACACCAATTCGGGACAGGGTAGGGGGACACCAGGATGCATCCACCCCCTTCCCACCACAGAGGGACAGCCACGGGGGTCAGGGTATAGGTCAGGGTATCCTCTGGGCACCCAGCCAGCTCCCACAGCTCTCCATTCCCCCCAGACTGATCCCAGAGAAGACAGACACGAGGAGAGAGTCCAGGGATGGGGGTTCTCCCTCTCTCCCCTGGGGACAACCCCCACTGCACCCCTCCAGCAGAAGGGAGCCGGGGCGAGGGGACGGCTGGGGAAGAGTTAAACCCTCTGGAGCGCCTGGAAGGGGAGGAAAAGTGGAGGGCAAGGCTGCGCCCGCCGGGAGAGACAAAGCAAGATGCAGGAGCCAAGAGATGAAGGCAAGGATGCGATAAGAGGGGGAGCGGGGTGTGCGCGCTGGAGCGAGGCGAGGGAGGAGGAGGAGGAGAGGTGGGTGATGACCAAAGTCATTGAACATTTTTTGGCACGCCTACCCCCGAGTATCCTGGCCGTTGGCCCAGCTCGGAGCTGAACTTAAACAAACTCCTGTTGCAGCCATCTGCTTGATTTTAAAATAAATCAAACAATCTGTTGAGCCGTGGGTGATCAAATTTCCATCTGTGCGGACGCCTGCTCGCCTCCTCGGAGCCTCCGCTTGCCTCTACCAGCCAAACACTCCTGGCAGCATGTGGCCTCCCTAATTCCTCCAGGAAAGGGAGAAACCGGACCTCCCCCTGCACCCCGGCCCCCTCCCGGCCCTTCCCCGCCACCCTCCTAACTCAAACCGAGCTCTATTTTTACAGCCGCCCACCGAACACAGACACGGCCCGGCTTTAAACGGGAGGAAAACGGGGCTGGAGGGAAGATCCCAAGAGGGATTGAGCTGCTGCCCACGTTGGGGGGATTCCTCATCCTGTCTCCATCCATCCCACGGCTCTGAGGGGATGGGAAGGGAAAGGGCAGCAGCTGCCGGCCCCGGCGGCGGTGGCTGCAGTGCAGAGGCCACGGGCTGGCCAGAAATAGCAGCTGTGAGGCCAGGGCTGTGTGGCTGTCCCCAGGACAGGGACACCGGGCACACGTCACCTCCAGGTGCCTGGGGGTGCCAAGCTCGCAGCCACCCTGCCCAGCCAGCCTGCTGGCCCCTCAAGGCCACCCAAAATCATCTCATCCTGAGGGTTCTCCCCTCCTCTGGGAGCAGGGAGCCCAAGGGGGAGCAGCACCGTCTGCATTTTGTCCCAAGGTCCCCAAAGTGCGAAAAGAGAGGTGGCATCTCCCTCCTCCACTGTCTCTGGTGTCCTGCAAGACCCCTGCTCTACTGGGGGAGCAGCACCCATGATATCCATGGCCCCAAAGCCCCTCGGAGGGGTCAGTCCCCTGTCCCAGCCAAGGACAAACCCCTGCTGGCATCACCCCGATGTTGCCATCCTTCCCTGGAGCCCTTCCTTCCGCTCCGAGCAGAGGGCACCGGGCACAGCGCCAGCACAGCCAGAACTAGGGCAGCAAGGGGTGGGGCAAAACACAGCAAAAGGACTACAAGATGAGCAAAGAGGCAGGAAATCGGTGTGAATGAAGGAATAGGAGCAGGGTGGATAAAGGATGGAGCCCAATTTGGGGCTCACTGGACCCCAGCAGCTCCAGTGGGGAAGGTCAGGGTGAGAGCACAGACTGTGCGTGGAAAGGGGGGAAGGACATGACAGCAGGATTTATTCCTCCTCCAGGGCCTCAGTTATTGGGGTGACGCTTCCTGAGGGTCCCCATGGCATGGTGGAAGCAGCAGCCAGGAAAAGGAGGTGCCCAGCACCCACCAGAGCTGTGCCAGGAGCCCGAGCCAGCGGCTGCGGAACAAACCTCACCCCTGTGGGATATTGCCAAGCCAAGAGCTGTCCTGGCCAGCCCAGGGCCAGCCTGGCCAAGCCACTCACTGCTGGAAAGAACAGGGAGCAGGGTGGGGGCCACCCTGCAGCCTCAAATGCTTCCCAGTGCCAGCTTTGGGAGGGGTTGTCCAGCCCCAAGCACTCAGCATGCAGCACCCAGGCTCCAGGATCAGCAGGATCATCGTGAGAACAGGGAGATCAGTGAGGGGAAAAAAAACTGGAATGAGTGATACAGCAGCTTGGGTGATCCCAGTGCCACAAGGGAACAGCCCCTGGGGAAAACCTGCTCCTGGGGATCCACATCCCTGAGCTCAGGCGGTGGCTGAGATGGGGAGGTCCCTCCAAATGCTCCTGCTGGAGTAAAATCCAAGCAGAGCCCTGACAGGATGCACAGCAGGGAGCAGGTTACACAGCACAAGCAACAGCGGGAAGGGGAGGGAAAAAAAAAAACAACCACCAAACCCCTTTTTGGAAGAGGAAAGGGCTGACAGGACCTGGCTGAGAAGCAGGAGAAAGCCCAGATTTCCCAGTTACTGTGCAGATGTTCTGGACTGAAAACAGAAGACGGCAGGAGCGAATTCATCTCCCCTCCAGAGACGCCGCAGCCGGAGCATCTGGACTGTGTCTGCAGGCAGCAGAGCCGGCTCCCCCCAGGCCCTGGGAGCCCCACACCGGGAACAACCAGGACACTCTGGGAGCCCCACACCGGGAACAACCAGGACACTCTGGGAGCCCCACACCGGGAACAACCGGGACACTCTGGGAGCCCCACACCGGGAACAACGGGGACACCCCTGGGTGCCACACTGAAAACAGCCAGGACAGCCCCGGGGTGCCACACCAGGAACAACCAGGACACTCTGGGAGCCCCACACCGGGAACAACCGGGACACTCTGGGGTGCCACACCAGGAACAACTGGGACACCCCCAGAGCCCCACACCGGGAACAGCTGGGACACCCTGGGGTGCCACACTGGGAACAAATGGGACACCCCTGGGGTGCCCCACATGGGGAACAGACGGGACAGCCCCGGGGTGCCACACCAGGAACAGTTGGGACAACACCCTAGGAGCCCAACACTGGGAACAACCAGGACACCCCTGGGTTGCCACACTGAGAACAGCCAGGACACCCCTGGGGTGTCACACCGGGAACAATCAGGACACCCTGGAAGACCCCACTGGGAACAGCCAGGACACCCCCGGGTGCCACACCAGGAACAACGGGGACACCCCCAGGGTGCCACCAGCATCAAGAGCAGGGCCAGCAGGGACAACCCAGCATCAAGAGCGGGGCCAGCAGGGACAAGCCAGCCCTGTCCCCACAGCAGGTTGACCTTGGCAGCGCTGCCTCCAGGGAGAACTGAAAGGC
Source organism: Hypocryptadius cinnamomeus (assembly GCA_013400635.1). Taxonomy (NCBI): domain Eukaryota; kingdom Metazoa; phylum Chordata; class Aves; order Passeriformes; family Zosteropidae; genus Hypocryptadius; species Hypocryptadius cinnamomeus. The sequence goes on along the minus strand of VYZP01064581.1, from coordinate 51,776 downwards.
CTTGTCTTTGCAGTGTTTTCACTCCAGGATAACTCCTGCTGCCTGCTCCCACAGCCGGGGGGAGAGACTGAGAAGAAAATGCGGCTGGTTTGGCAGTGAGGACAAGGAGGAGGGCACGAGACATCCATCCATATATCCATATATATATATACACATATATACACTTATTCCTGGCCAGGATAATAACTGGAATCATCAGCACTTGATCATCACTCAGTGTAAAGCTTCACGGCTGACTGAAGTCAGCCCCTTTCCAGAAACATGCTGGAAGGGGATGGTGGCAATTTGCTGTGTGCCCCACACCCTCAGCTGTCTGTATGTCCCTCCCTCCCAAGTCTGTCTGTCCCACCATGGCTGCAAAACACTGAGTGAGAGCCCAATATCCTGGCTGTCACCAAAATGTTCCTAGCTCCAAGGTCCCTCCCTGGTGTCCCCAGGGACAGAGGTGGCTGCTGGTGGCCCCTCAGATCCGTCAGATGATGCACTCCCCATTTCCAAGGAGGGGCAAAGCTGGGGAGGGCAATTAAAGCCATTTTGGAGGGTCAGATGGGAAAACTCCACCTGCAAGGGGTTGTGGCAGTTGTGGCCATGGGATGCACATCCTGCAGGGATGGGCACCCACAACAGGAATCCCCAGCCCCAAAACAGCAGGTGTTGGGGACACACTGGGTGACAGCATGCCAAGACACAGCCTCAAGGGGGTCACAGACGGACTGGAAGCCTGGGAGCAGTCCAGGCTCCTGCCCTTTGGCCAGGGAAGGCAGCTGTCCATCCCAAACCAAGGGGGGATGCCCCTGGCTGTGGGGTGGCCATCACCCCTCTCCCATCAGGACCTTCCCTCCCATCCCAGCTGGGCCTCAGCCTTGTTTCAGCTCTAAAGTGGAAGACAAAAATTCACTGGGACAGAGCAAACCAGCCCTGCAAGCCCTCCTGCCCTCTTCACATCCCTCATGGGGGTGCCAGAACCCTCCCCACACATCCCTGGTCAAAGCCAGCCCCAAAACCCAGCAGCTCACCCCTGTCAAGACCTGGCTCTGCCAGGATACCAGGGCAGGCAATGCTGGAATGGAATAACCCTCGGTAAATCCTGCAGCAGGTCCTTGTGCCACCAGGAATGGCCCATCCAGCACCAGTGCCTGATACGGCCACCAAAACACAGCATTTTGGGAGTGCTCTGGATGGAGGGAGCTCCTACACCTGCACCACCACAGTATGGACACCCCAGCCCCATGCTGGGATGGGGTGGGATGGGGTGGGAAGCAGCCCAGAGCAGCCACAGGCTCCCTCTGCCCCAGTGCAAGTCACGGCACGCTCGGCACAGGCACCTCTCCGGCAGGTTGGAGAGGGAAAGCCAGGGCAGCTGCTGCTCCAAGCACGCCAGCTCCGTGGGGAAACAGATGACTTCAGTCTCTCGAGAGCTACTAAAGCCCAGCAGCACTTGTGCTAACGTGGAAGGAGGGAGGAAAAGAAGGAAACCAAAGAGGGAGAAGCAGCGTCATACCCACGCCAGGCTGCAAAGCGCACCCAGGTAACGTCACCCTTCTCCCAGCCCAGCCAAAAATCCACCCTGGAGCCATCCCCTTCATCCCTGCCCTGCTACTGAAGATCCAGCAGCGAAAAGGAGCCACACAGCAGCCAGAGCAGCTGCACGAGGCTGTTTATCCAGCCAGGGCACGGCTCGGCTCGCGTGTGCCGCGGAGAGGCCGCGGCAGCCACTCACCCGGCACCGGCAGCAAACCACGACCTGCCCTCAGCAGCCTGGGCTGGCACCGGGGCTCTGGCACCCTCCACAAGGCCCAGGGAGGGCAACCAGGCTGGGATGGCCGGGAGCGATGCCTTTGGCACGGGAGCAGCCCCGCGGTCCCCACGGCGTGACTGGCACGTGCCACCGCCAGGAGCCAAGGCACGCCCGAGGCACCGCTGCCACCCGCCCTGGCTGTGGGGACCCGGGGCTGTCACAGCCCTGGGATGGGGCCCGAGGGAATCACGCTGCTGGAAAGGCTCCCGCCGCCAGCTGCTCCCAGCGGAAGAGAGCCCGGCACGGCTGGGAGGCTGCCACCGCCAGCCGGGCTCCTGCCCCAGCTCCCAGGGGTGCCCCTGCCTCACCATCTCCCTGCATTTGCACCCAAGTCCCCACCCTGGCAGTCCCCATGGAAGGCAGTGTCCCCTTAACACACCAGAGGGGCATTTCCACGTCATCCCTTCCAGGCCAGGATGGCATCGTGTTGCTGCAGGGAGGAACATCTGGGCAGATGCTACCCAGCAGCACAGGACAGTCTCAAAAAAAGGAGCCAAGGGTGCCATCAGGGAGCAAACAGAGCCCTCCCCACCCCAAAAACCAGTGTGGGAACAGATCCAGGGCACCTCCTGCAACCAGAGAGGTATAAACAGGCTCCTGGCAAACCAGCTGTGCTCGGTGCCCCAAAACCTCGTGGGTCCCAAAAACCCGCTCAGGAGATGGAGACAGCTCCTTGCCACTCCAGGACAGTGACAGGAGTATCAGGACAGGACCCAGCTGGTCTCTTGAGGGGTGAAAAGCCAACTCCTGTCATTCCTGATGTACTTGGAAAACCAGGCACCCACGGTGCTGTGCAGGGAAGTCCCTCCTCGCTGGGAAGCAGCCAAAGAGCATCCCAGGCTGCCCTCTGCGACCGAGCTTCCCGGACGGCTGAGAAAGGCCAAGTGTCTGGACAAAACATCTGTCCGGCTGCAGCAGCCAGAGCCGGCCAGCCGGCCCTTTACCCCATCTCCCGACTTGGCTGTGACTCCAGAGGATGCTCCAGAGGTTGCAAAAGGATTTTCACTGCATGGGGTGAGAGTGGAGCCGGTCCCTCTCGCCAGGGTGCCCACAGGGGGTGTTTCGGGGGGTGCAGCACACTGTCAGACCAACATTTATGGCAGGTGCCTGCTCGAGCTGCCAGTCCTGCAGCGCTGCTGCTTTTGGGAAAGGCAGGGAGAAAGCAAAGAGCAGGGAGGGCAGGGTGAAAAATAAATATATAGCAGCCAGCTGGTGAGCTGTGGAGTCAGCACAAGGTCTGCAGGACACGGCGCTGGCAGTGGCGCGGGAGCCCTGGAATTTCGGACAGCTGGTCCAGCAAGGTCAGCCTGGCCAAAGCAAAGACCCCTGTGCTGCTCCCCACAGCAGGGCTGAAGGACAAACACCCCCAGCTGGAAAGCCCACCACCCCAGGGGGTGACTGACCCAGGCTGAGCGGCAGGTGAGGATGAGGAGGGACAGCCAGGTGCGAGTTCCCACACAGCAGAGCAGCCCTGACCTCAGTGGCAGGAGAAAGCCCAGGGCGCATTTTCCCCGTGTTGTTTCTTTGTTTGCCATCTGGGAACACGATCCCGAGGGAGGCCGTGCCCCGAGACATGAAGTCATATCATGATTATATTGCCACCTCCATGCTGGGATTGAGATCTCATCTGAAAATGCCAGCCCGGGTCGGTGCTGGCTGCAGCAGCTGCTTTGCTGAAAGGCAACATAGGCCTCACTAAAAACAACTTCACATGCTGCAAACTGAACAGGTTTATCCCAATGAAGCTGGCTAAAATTGGCCTGATTCTGCTCTGAATCTGCTGGAATTCGTGATGGCAAAAATTGCCACAGGCATAGGTAGAACCACTGAAACCAACCCAAACTGGAAGCCAAAAGACTGAGGTAAGACCAGCTCTGCTCCTTATTTAAGGGATGAGGAGAAGCCAAGTGCAGCCTGTGCCACCCTGCTGGAGCCCACACATGATGCCTGGGGCGGGGACACAGAGGTGCCACCAGCTTGGCCAAAAAAGCACCACCACCCAAAACACTGCCAGTGGCCAGAAGGTTTTTGATTTCCTTCAAAATCCATAAAAGATGCAAAGAAGGCAGAGGTGCCTGGGGCTCTTCCTATACAGGTCTCTTAATTCTCATGCTGCAGTGCACCCAAATATCCCATAATTTGGCCTGGTGCAATGCAGGAGGAGGGCTCAGGCATCACTCCCCGCCTTCTGGGTTTGTTTTTCTGGCATCCAGGAGCTTTGGCTGCTGCTCAGCATCAGTGGGACAAGGTTTAGTGGAGAACACAAGAACTCTTTGATTTTTGCCCAAAACCCTTTTCGAAAGCCAAAAGGAAAGTGCCCACCAACAGCTGTCAGCTCGACGCAGTGATTTGGAAATGCAGCCGTGACCTTTGGAGCTGGGAACCTGCAGCAGGGGCCAAATCCCCAGCTGAGCCAACAGCACTGCTGGCAATTAGTAAATACAGTGAACTCAGCCCCTGGGGCCTGAGTGTGCCCTGTCAGGCACAGCCCCACACCACCAGCCCCAGGTGTGCTCTGAAGAGTGGGAATGGGGCATGGAAAACACCACGTGATTCCCAAAAACCGGCTGAGGACAAGGCTGGGAGAGGCAGTGAGGTCCAGCTGCTCCCCAGGAGCTCCATGCCAACACCTGCACAGCACCAAAGGACACTGAGCACAGAACCACACATTTGTTTGGGCTGGAAAAGCCCTCCAAGATCATTGAGTCCAACCATTCCCCCAGCACTGCCAAGGCCACCAGTGACCATGTCCCCAAGTGCCACATTTTTTAAATCCCTCAAGGAATGGCAACTCCACGACTGCCCTGGGCAGCTGTGCCAGAGCTTGGTGACCCTTTCAGTGGAGAAATTTTCCTTCATATCCACCCTGAGCCTGCCCTGGCCCAGCCTGAGGCCATTCCCTCTCCTCCTGTCCCTGTTCCCTGGAGCAGAGCCTTACCCCCCAGCTGTCCCCTCCTGGCAGGAGTTGTGCAGAGCCAGGAAGGCCCCCTGAGCATCCTTTTCCCCAGGCTGAGCCCCTTTCCAGCTCCCTCAGCCCCTCCTGGTGCTCCAGCCCCTTCCCAGATGTTCTGCCCCAACACTGAGCCCTGGGGACACCACTGGTGACCGGCCACCACCTGGGCATGTCCCCATTCCCTGCCACCCTCCAGACAGCTTTTTACCCATGGAACAGCAACCCATCCAAGCCATGAGCAGCCAGTTCCTCCAGGGAAATGCTGTGGGAAATGCTGCCAAAGCCTTTCCTGGAGTCCACACAGACAAGATCCAGAGCCTCCCCTCAGCCACTGAGTGGGTCACCTTGTCACAGGACATCAGGTGACAAGGACCTGCCGGTCATGAACTCATGTGGGCTGGGCCTGATCGCTTGGTTGTCCTGAACAGCTGTGCTTGAGTTATGGTAGGATTTGAGAGCTTTCCAGACACCTGGAAGTATTTCCAAAAAGTTGCATTTAAAGGGAAAAATCCCAGAAAACCTCAAGAGGAGTCACTTTTACAGGTACATAAGTGCAGAGAGCAACTGAAGGTGAAGATGGGAAGAGTTGGAGGACAGGGAAAGTTTTTCCTGGTGAGCACAGAACACTGAGAACGCCAGACAGGCTGAGGACAAGCAGCCCTTGAGCTGGGAATGCATCACCTCACTCCTGTGGAGAGGGCTGGAGAGCTTAGGGGTGACTTGAGAAGACACAGCCAGCCAGGAACAGGTCACTGTCACCTCTGGGAAACAACCAAATCTGGGCATTTTGTGGTTTATTCAAAGCCATCGCTCCCAGCAGCAGCTGCTCGAGGAACCAGCTTCTCCTGGGTTGGAGGCACATCCCAGTGGGATGCACAGGCAATTTATCCAGATCAGCAGGAGATATCCCAGCTGGATACCCCAAAATCAGAGCCCTACACCAATAAGTGCATTGATCTACACAGCTTCCCCTTGTAAGGGGCACAGCTGGACAGAAAATCCATTTTCACAGTTCACATCTGGGGACCAAGGGTGACAAGCCAAAGGATGCCCAAGCCAGATGCCCTTTCTACACCCAGCACTGCCTTTTTTTTCTTGGAGGGGACAACCCAAACCCACCCCACGTGGGCAAACCACAGCAGGGTTCTGCAGAGCTCACCTCCAGGAGATCCTCCTGCAGCAGGGAGAACTTCAGGCACCACCACACCTCCACAGAGCATCACTTGTTCCACTGCTCCCCACCACCCAACCAGCAGCAGAGGCACCACCCATCCAAAATAGCGCTGGCTCCTCCCTCCTGACAAGCCTCAGATGTGGGGGTCCCTCATCAGCACCTCCACACTGGCACAGGGAGGACCTTAGCCCCACCCTGCTCTTGCTGCCCTGCTAAAAGAGGGACATGTGGGGGTGTCTGGTGGCTTTTGGGGTATCAACCTCAAGCTTTGAGCCATTTGTGTCAACCACACACAGGCGAGACAGCAGCACACCACAGCTGCGTGCAGGGGATGAAAAAAGCAAAGTGCAGTCCAAAAATGAAGTTGCAGAGCTGAAAGGAGAACGGGGGAGATTATTTTAATTGCTCAGGCTCATTCCCTCCAGCTTGGTCCCACCAGAACGGGGACCTGGGTGTCACACAAGAGTGAAAGGCTCATCTGGGGTGACTCTCAGCAGCAAGCATGGCTGAACAAGGGTACAGCTAAATTAACCAAGTGCCCTACCCAAGCATTAAGCCGTGTTTTAAATAACCTTGACATCTGTGAGGTCTCAGCCTGCTGGAAAGCATGTGGAGACAGGGAGGGAAAATGCACCAGGACCTTCTGGCCAGCCAGAGTCCCCACCAGGACAGGGCAGGGCCAGGCCACGATGTCCCCAGGCAGCTCTGCTGTGCCTCCTGCCACCAGCCCCTTGCAGCAGCCCCTTAATTTGCCCATTAGCACACCTGGGAACACGAGGAGGAATGCAATAGTGTCCCTTCCTGGGGACACACTCTGTGTCCTCCTGGGAGTTTGGGATTGGGGCCAGTGAGGACGAGGACTGGTATGAAAAACGCTGGGACCGGGGGGGGTCACTAAGGAACCCCACAGGAAGCACCCAGAGCACCCACCCATGCTGGAACAGAATTGCTGCTCATAATGTCCCCATGAGGTGGCCTGGGGACACCAATGGGGCAGAGGCCTGGAAAACCAGCTGGGGACATGCAGGTGATGCCCCTCTCATCAGCTGCACCCACCCTGGGGCACTCCAGCACCACCCCTGGATCAGCACCACGGGCTGTTCACCTGACTCCCGAGTCCTCCATGGCCACCAGCACCTTGCAAATGCCACCAGACCATGTGGGGCATCACAACCCACCCAGCAACCACGAAAATGCATCCACAAATGACCCAAAATTACATCAGGACCATCCAGCTCAGGCTGACAGACCTGGGGGGAAACCCCCCAAAAGCAACAACTTCCAGAGGATGTCCAGCACTGGTGCCAACCCAACCTCCTGTGCCATCCTGGCACCCTCCAGGTGAATGCAGCTCCTTCCTGGTGGCTTTCCAAGCAGTTTTTCCCCCCAGGTCAGGAGCCAGCACAGCTGAATGGGAAATTATATTTGTAAGCAGCCAAGGGAGAGTGATGGGAGAGAAAAGGAGCGCTGTCTTGGAAGGAATGGTTTACATTTCTAAAGAAAATGCCAGCGCCTCAGAGAGCCACAGGGTTCTGGCTATGGATGGAGCTGAAAGGCTTTGAAAATGACCTCGGGGATTTGGGATGTTGGCATTTGACAGAGCCCAGCCTGGGGCCTGGTTTGGTGATACAGAACAGCAGCTCTGGAGAGCTCCCACAAGCTGGAAATTTGGGAGTAAAAGCTGTTATTTTCCCATCCCACGAGAAAGACAAGCTTGGGAGGAATAAACTTTTGCTCTGCCATGTGCTTTGGAGGTGATGCCCTCAAAGCAACCTGTGTAACCCCAGGGGGAGCCACAGAAAGGAGCAACTGGGGAATCTGGCAGCACCTGGGCGATGACACCCATGACACCCTTCAGGGTTGCAGGGCTTTTGGGGAGCCCTCACTGCAGGATAAGCAGAGCAGCACAGGTGGGGGGAACCCAGCCCTGTGCTCACCCATCAGCTGTGGGAAGAACTGGGCCTTCTCCAAGGGAAATCCCTTCATTAAAGCACCTTGTAAAACTGGGGATAAGTTGGGAAGTTTCCTACAGAGCCCATGAGCTCCTTCCAGCTTCCCAAGGATGCTCCCATGGAGGGCAGGCCAGGCAGCCCTCCCTGGCACCTCTGAGCACCCTCGGTGGCAAGCGGGACAGCACTGGGATTTCCTCTGTCCTGGCTCCCACCTCCCTCATGCGAAGCTGCCAACAGCACAGACACTTCTGGAACAGGACAGGTCTTGGCTCTTCCCACCTCCTGGAAGGGTTTTTATCTGTTCCTCCGCAGCTTGACAGCTCCAAAAGTTCATTGCTAAAGGCACCCCATCCATTAACATTCTCCCCCAGGAACCAGACCCAAAAGAAGAGAATCCATCTATGTCACCGCTCCAACTCCTCCTGGATTCCAGAGGTGGGAAGTGCTGGGAAAGGAGGGATGGGGTCCGGGCCAGCTGCCTTACCTTGGGGAGGAGAGACGGGGGTGCCACCGCCAGCAGCTCTGGCGGGGTCATGCTCTTGCCAGCCAGGACCACGGCCCCGCACTCGGCACAGGCGCCGATGGTCAGCTGCTTCCCGTCGTCCACCAGCAGGCTGTTGGCCACGCGCAGGGTGTAGAGGAAGACGGGAAGCCTGGCCACTCGAACCGCTTTTAATCCAAGGCATCGCTTCTTCTCCTGCCGGCAGAAGAAGCAGACGAAGGTCTCCACCTTGTACTGCCGGGACCAGGCACTGCTGGGGTGGTGGGAGTTCCTGCCCTCGTGCTGCAGCCACTGTCCCAGCAGGTCGTGGTAGCACAGGATGCAGGTGGCCACCAGCCCGGTGGAGTCGGCCGGTCTGGCCCGTGGGGCGGGCGGGTAGACGGTCAAGAAGGGGAAAAAGGGCTCCTTCTCCCCAAATCGCCCCGGAGGGTTGACGTTGAGCTGGAACTCTTTGCCAGCTCCCAACTCGGCCCCGCAGATGTAGCAGACAGAGGTGGGACCGGGCTTGATGACAGCGGCGTGGCCGGCGAGGTCACCGGCAGAGAAGACCTGGTGGTACCTCCCCAGGAAACTCTGCACGGAGGAGATGAGCTCCTCGTTGTGACAGGCCCTGTACATGGCCCACAGGTCCTGCAGCACCCCGAAACACTTGCGGCAGCTGCTGACCTCCCAGTGCTTGTTCAGCCCCTTGGCGCCGGGCGGGCAGGGCAGGAGGCTGAGGAAGGGGAAATGCATGGTGCTCTTCGCGTTGCCGTTGGTGATTTTGGCCGCCACCGGCCTCGCCTCCTTGCCGCACTCCTCCCCGCAGAGGTAGCAAGCCTCGGGCACCGGCGGGATGCCCGTGCCGTCCTCCTTCACCCCTCGGCGGCCCTTGGCGGGCATGGCCCCGGCGCTGAGGGGCACCACGTAGAGCCGCTGCAGCACGGGCACGTTGGCCAGCTCGAAGCTTTGCCACTGCTGCATGAGGGAGGCGAAGCAGCAGGGACACACCAGGGTGCTGCCGGTGGGGGACAGCGGCTGGGCGCCCGGCGGGGGGCTGTGCAGCCACAGGAACGGGAAGAAAGGTCCCGGCGAGGTCTTCTCCTGCTTCTGCACGTGGACGCGGTGCTGGGCGCCCGGTGCCAAGGGGCTGCCGCAGATGTAGCAGGCGGTGCCCGGTGCCCAAGCGGGCCGCTCGCTGCCTTCCTCCTCCTCCTCCTCGCTGGTGATGTTGATCTCGCTGTCCGAGGAGCAGCAGGGGGGCCCCCGCTCGCTCCCCGCCGCCGGGGGGGCCCGCGCCGCGCTGCCCGCCCCCTCGGGCTCCGACAGAGGCTCGGCGTCGGACAGCTCGGAGAGCTCGGAGCCGGCTGCCGGCCCTTCCTCCTCCTCCTCTTCCTCCTCCTCCTCCTCCTCCTCCTCCGGGTGGCCGGCGGCGCGGCGCGGCGGCGCGGCGGGGTCCCAGCCCGTGGCCCC
>VYZP01064581.1:0-41632 GCA_013400635.1 Hypocryptadius cinnamomeus | reverse complement strand
CCGCCGCCAGCCCGGCGCGGAGCGCAGCGCAGGGACCCCACGGGGGAGGGACGTGGGGATTTACAAAGCCACCCCCCGAGGGGGGTTTGTGACCGGCCCCCACGCGGGGCGGCCCGCACGCGCTGTCCCCTCCGCGCCCGGTCACTCGTGTCCCACCCGCCACCCCCTAACCGCACCACGGCGCTTTGTGCGGCTCCCGCTCCCCAAAGGCACCATGTCCTGCTTCACGCCGGCAGGACGGATCCCACCAAAGCACCGGCCCTTTCCTGCCCTTTCCAGCCATTAACTCGGTGTCCCGACCACCCCCGGTAATTTATTTCCCACTTTCAAACTGCTGCCGCTGTTCCAGTTCGATACCAGATTCTATTTCCCGCTCGGTCCTAAAATGCTGCGTCGCTTTGCCACTCACTGGTAAATAGCTGATGCGTTCCCAGCCGGAGCTGGCGGCGTTTCAGCGGCGCATGCAATAATCCCGGTATATCCTTACCTGCCTCGCAGCCCGCGATAAGATTTAATGCTTGGAAAGCACTTTGCTGTCCTTGGACAATAGGCACCGCGGAAGCGCAAACTGTGCCCAGGGCCAGCCTCAATTAAACCTGACTGATTAACCACCCCAGCGGCTCGTCAGCATGCCCACCGGCTCGGCACGGCTCTCCCGATTCAATAAATATATTAGGAGCTGGAAGGGGGATTTTTTTTTCAAACAGTCTTTTTAGGAGGAAGCCTGCTCCCGTCAGTGCTGTGGAGTTTGAGTTCACGGCAAGTCACTGCAATATCCCAGGTGCTGTCCTTGCAAACCTCCCTGAGCTGGGAGGGTGCAGAATGAAACCCAAAGAGGCAAGGTCAGTGGTTGGATAGGACACAGGGACAGAGGGACAGCAGGATGAATGCCTGAGCCACGTGCCAGCACACCCGGATGATGCGCAGAAGCCACACCGTCCCTTGCCCCTCATCACTCCTCGGGGCACCCCGCCTGGGTCCCCCTCGGGCTGACCAACCCTTGGTGTCACCTCCCACCCGGACTGCGGGTGACAGCGTCCGGTGCTGCCCCGGCAACTGGCCCTGAGATCAAACAGATTGTGTGACATCAGCTGGAGCGCGGGCAGGGGCAGGAGGGCTCTTCAGGGACCCGGATCCAGTTTCCACGCAGATGGCTCCGGTAGTAAAGAAGCAGGAGGTGGGAGGCAACACACAAAGCGGGAATACGATACCTTGGGAGAACTGGCTCCACGGGGCTTTTTCAGGGGTTTCCAGAAGACAGCAGGGCCTCGTTATATTTTATTTATTTATAGGGCTGATGTGGTGGCTGCTCTATGCACCGAGGGCAGCGGGAACGCCGCGTGTCGCGTCGGGGTGGGCATGACTCAGATGCTCTCTAAAGATCCACACGGTCTCTCGGTGTCACCCCTTTTCCCGGATGGAAAGGGGCCACTGGGCGGGATCCCTGACCCCGGGCAGCAGCAGCGGATCTGGGAATGCCTCACCCCAGTTGCCCAGCTGGAGCTCCCCCGGGAGCTGTGGCCACCAGTTCAGCCCACCCTTCGAGCGCAGCCGACAGATGCTGTCCCGCCTGCTCCGCAGATGGGCGAGAAAACAACACGCCGTATTCAAAGTCCAGAGCTCAGCAGGGCCAAATCCCCCTCCCCACCCTGCCCTGAAACACCAACCCCCCGTGCCCCTCTCCAGAGGCGCCACGAGCCCCCGGCTCCCCCGCTCCCCCCGCACCCCTCTGGGACGCGGCCTCGGAGCAGCTTCCCGGGCCTTGGCTGCGCCCGGACAGAGCAGCTCATTTATCATCCTGTGCCGCCCCGGCCCTGCGGTTGCTGTTTGCAACAGAGAAGCTGGGAGGGAGAGAAAATTTCTCAAGTCGGCCTCGGCAAGAACTGAAAACACATGCCCTGGCGGCAAACGCGTCCCCCAGGGCACGCGGGGATCAAGGCGAGCCTAGCGCAGGATTTTCCAGCGCGGCTCCCGCCGGCGCGCAGCCCTCCTGCCAGAGCTGGCAGTGCACAGCCACCCCTGGGCTGGGGGTGGTGACAGCCAGGGCTGCTCCCCCAGGCCAGCGCTGTGAGCACAGGGGGAGGCAGGGCAGGGTGGCTCCTGGCTCGCTGGGGATGGCCAATGTCCCACTGTACCTTGCTGGCTGTGGTGCAGAGGTGGCCCCATGCTCAAAGACAAGCCCCAGGGACAGATGTCCCTTACAAGGTAGGGGACAGGCCATCTCTTGTGTCAGGACTCAGCACCAGTTGTGCAAGGTGCTGTACAAACAGCTGTGATCAGCCCTGTGGGGCAGGAGGGGCTCTCCTGGATTTTATAGGGCAGGGATTCAGGATGGATGCATGAACAGCCCACAGGGTGCTGGGTCCATCCCTGTCCCCATCCTTGTCCCCATTTCCATTCCTGTCCACATCCTCATTTCCATGCCCATTCCTGCCACAATTCCTCCATCCATCCCCACTGCAGGCCCCAGCCTTATCTTTATTCTTATCACCATTCCCATTCCTGTTTCCACTCCTGTCCCCTATTGCCATCCTTATCCTTACACCCCTTTCTTTTTCCACTTCTGTCCCATCTCATCCTCATCCTCACCCTTGTTCCCATCCTCATCTGCATCCTCATCCCCATTTCTATCCCTATCTCCCTCCCCATCCTCATCCTCATCCCCATCCCCATTCCCATCCCAATCCCCATCTTTGTCCCTATTCCTATCCCAGTCCCTGTTGCCCTTGGGACCCTGCAGGACAGGCCCCAGCAGCACCCATTCCCTGGCACCCCGAGGAGCAGGCACGTGCTGCAGATCCCACATCCCAGGGACCGGGAGGTTAATATGGAAATTACCAACTGCTTATTCCTTCCAGCTGTTGCTGTGAGTCATCAAGTGCCTTAAAGAGCATTTCAAACAACACAGTGCCTTCGAGACAGCGTGACTGCTGCCCCAGCCACCCCCTCTGGATAATCCTCAGCAGGGTCTGGTGTTTGAAAAGGCAATATTTCTCCAAGGAGGCAATTCCCAGCCGAGCGTGGCCAGGGAGGCAGAACAGCCGCTGCCTCCACGGCGCCTGTCCAGGCTCCCACCTCCACCCGTGGGCTCCTGGCGTCCTGCCCGAGAGCAAAGCCAGGCAGGGAAGGGCACTGGGAAGGGCAGCCCAGCCCTGGCATCATCCTGGCTCAAAATCCAGCAGGGACATCTCAATGCCACCACGTGCCAGCATGGGTGATGATCCCTGCTGTGCCACCTGGGGAAACTGAGGCACGGGGCGGCCACTCTGAGTTCCACAGTGTCACCTGCCTGGGGTGAAGGTGGCAGAGTGGCTGCCACAGGACTGTGGGACACTGGTCTGGAGTTCAGCGACCTTGAACTCTGCACTCAACAGCTGTATTTGTCTCGGCAAGCTTTTATTTCCTTTTTTTTTTTTTGGTTGTTTTTAAAAAGGCTGATCTCTGCACTCAGTTGGTGCTGATTTTTCAGATGGGAGAGATAGGGCTGGTTCATGGAAATAGTGGGGATATATCCCTTATCTGCTGCTTCAACCTTTCTTTAAACTTCTGGACTGACTTCATTGATTTTTTCACTGGAAAAGCCCAGGTAGTTTTTCTCCTGCAAACTGTTTTCCCCCAGCCCTTCGTGTGGCCATGCAGGTGAGTCAAGGATGCTCCTGGCCAAGATCCCAGCTGGTGAGAACAGGAACATCTGCCTCTGCACAGCAGAGAGCCTGGAATAAAAAAATAATGACCCAGAGAAAGCTGTGCACAGGTGACAGGGAGCTGTGACAGGGTGGAGGGGAAGGGGACACGGCCATCCCATGCTGGAATCACAGCTGCAGACTGAGAGAGGAGGCAGGGAAGGAGGGAAGGATGCTGCTGGGATGGTCCCCAGCAGGCAGGAAGGAGGGAGGTGGCTCTGGGGAGAGGAGGGGACCACTGACTGCCACCATAGCCCTGTGGGGACACTGAGCCTCTCTGGGTGCTCCCGGACAGGCTGTGACAAAGACACTGCTGCTCCTGTGACATCCAGAGGACAAAGCCATGTGGGAAGACATTTGGTGCCTGGCACGGTGGTCACAGGGGCTGAGTCCAACCAGGATCCCCAGAGGCACCCTGTGAATCCATGAATTTAAGAGGACAATCCAGCACCCTCAGTCCATGCCCCAAATCCCTCCATGGGCACCCACATCACTGACCTCGTGCTGCTCCTCCTGCTCACCCCCACTGGGACCAGCCCTGATCCCCCCATGTCCCCATGGGCAGGAGGGAGCCACGTCCCCTGCAAGGCACAAGGGCCCAGTTGCTGGCTGTGGGGTTTTTTCAGAAGGTTTTTTTGTTTTTAAAGAGATTTTTTTTCTTTCCCTTTCCAGGGCGAGCAGCTCTGCAAATGCCAAGTGCTGATGCCAAAGGGCCGTGTCAACAAAGAAGAATGAGTGTGGCTGTTAGAGGCTGCTATTAAAAAAGGGTGGAGAGGAGAGGGAGAGGGGGGTGAAAAAGAGGAGAAAAGGTTTGTCACTGCAATTAATAACAGTTTGCAGAGCAGTAAAAATCCAGGAGCAGCAGCCGGACCCCTGCAGTGCCCTTGGGTGCTGGCATCAAGCAGGGACTCTGCACCCTGCGTCCTTCCAGAGCACAAACCCATCCCAGCAACTTGGCATCCCCTGTGGGCAGCACAAAGTGTTTTTCAAGCTCCAAGGGTTTTCCAAGCCTGCTGTGCTCCTGCTTGGCCTCCAGGCCCTGCTGCAGGGAGCCACAGCAGGGCTGTGCATGGCATCGGCTCCCCGGGACGGGGCGGGGTCGAGGTCCTGCCCCGTGAGTGCCAGGAGCTATTTCTAGGCAAGCCCTGGCTGCTGCCGAGTGGGATGGGAGGGAAGGAACCTCTCACATGACTCCGAAGATGCAACGGGAAGACGCTGTCTCTGGTTTCAGCTTTCTATTCCCAGCCCCGTTATTCAGCAGTCCAAGACGGATCTGCCCCGCAGGGCAGCCGCGGGAGCTGGGGCTGGATCCGGGGCTGCAGTCAAACACCCTCATCCCCCTGGGAGGCAGGTGGAGCTCACAGCTCCTGCCCAGCTGAAAATCCCCCTTGGCATCACCTCTCTCTCCTGCCAGGATGTCAAACCCAAGTGGATGTAGGGGATGCTCAAGTAACAGCACTTGGGAAAAGATAAAGCAAGCAGAAGAAGAGATAGACAAAGCCCAAATCTTACTTCAAAGCCCAGAATGAAAGTATTTTTGAGGATAATCCATTTCATTTTGACTTTTTCAAAAATATTCTTGCTTACTATTTTGCACCGTGCTCTGTTCTTAGCCGTGGTTTTCTTCCCACATCACCTTTCATTCCCACTTCTCCCATGCCACAGCCACCCTCTGTGCTCATCTCAAAAGCAATGGCAGAAGGTTAACCTCTGGAAAAGCCTGTTTTTCAAATATTCTCCCTCCCCCACCACCCCAAAAAAAGAGACAACTTTGGTCAAAATTGAGATGTTCCCACAGAAATTGGTATTTCCCGATGGAAAAACATTCCATCAGCAAAACGCTGACCTGCTCCGGTTACAGCCTGGTCATGGCGATGAGCAAAAGCAGCTGGGAAAGGAATTAGAAGGGAGCTGGGAGCTGCATGGATCACCTCACCCTTGGATCCTGCCCGGTGCTTCCCGCTGCTGGGATGGGGATGTGCCAGGAGGAGCCAAGCTGCCAGCACAGAGATGCCATGGATGGTTGTCACCAGCCCTGTGGCACCCCGGGGTGGCTCAGCAGGGTGTGACCACCCACAGTCGCTGCTCCCCCAAAGGCAGCTGGAGGTGGGATGAGCCAGCGGTTCCAGATGTTCCCAAGGATGGAGCTCTGCAAACAACCCCAGCCCGGTCTCTGCTCCTGGATGGGAATGTCTTGCTGGATTTAGGGAGTTGGGGGATGAGATCAGAGGAACAAGGGCTGGGAGGTCAGCAGGTTCACCCCCAGAGCTGGAGATCAAGGGCTGCCTCCAGTGTCTTCCCTCTAAGAATTGGTGGAAGAGCTTTTTTGGGAGGTTCTCCTGTGCCTTGGGGTGCCAAGCAATGGATGGGGTTTGGTTTGGTTCTTTTCTGAAAGCAGGCTGGTGCAGGCATGTTGGAATGGACCAGGAATCAATGGACCAGATCAGGAATCAATGGACCAGATCAGGAATCAATGGACCAGATCAGGAACCACTGTCCCCTTGTGTAGCCAAAAGGTGACAAGAGCAACTCCTGTGTTGGAAAGATTTTTGTTGGCAATAATGGGACAGAAATCCGTGGCCATGCAGCAGCCAGAGCAGCCTGTGAAGGGTCCAGCCCCGCCATGGCAAGCACGGATGCCCAGGAAAGGTGTCACCATCCAGGTGGAACAGGCACTCACCTCTGTCACTGCGGGCTCACTCTCCCCACACGGCACTGGAACCCACCAGCCGTGATGGACACATCCCTTCAGGCACACTGCAGCTGTCACACCTGGGGAAACTGAGGCAAGGAATCTGCAGGAATGTGAGCCCAGCCCTTTCAAATTCCCATAACCACCAGCTCATGGCTTCCCTGTTCCAAGCCCTGCTCCCCATGTGCCTGTTGAGAGGCACCACCAGCCCCAGAGCCCCCCCTCATCCCAGAGATTCCACGTGGGCCAAGCATCGCCTCCTCTGCCAGTTCCTGTCCGGTCTGTCCAGCTGAGCTGCACCCCTGTGTCCTGCTAATCACTTCCCTGACCAAACCTGGGTTTCCAGAAGGGATTTTCCCATTCCAGACTCTCTCAGTCCCCCCACACCTCCCACACTGTGGGACACATGAGCATTGGTCATGATGGGGACACTGGACCTCTTGACCTGTGCCCAGGTTGTCTCCCGGGCAAGCAACATCCCCTTCCTGGGAGGAATTGTGCCTGTGTCTCTCTCTGACCTCTGCTAAACACATCCATCCCAAGGGATGTGCTGGCCCCGCTGGAGGAGGCAGAGATGAAGCCTGATCCCACCAGGAAAATAAATGTGCCTTCATCCAAGGGATTCCATGCACCCCATTCCTCCCCATTCCTGCTCCTGCCCTAAATCAACACCAGCAGCATGACCCAAAAGCAAATTTATCTTAAAGACTTTTTAAAACGCATATAAAAAAATACAGCTTCATCGGAAAGGATTTTTTTTCTTCTTTTCTTTTCCTTTTTTTTGGGGGGGGGAAAGGTTTATGCCTCCTTGGAGACCTCTTCAATAAAACGCATTCTGGCTCTCCGAGCGTCTGACTGCAAATCAGGTTCCAGCCGTTCCCTTCCTGTGCCGACCTGCTGGAGTCGGCTGTTATTCTTGGCAGGGTGCCCCGAAGGAAGAAAAAAATTCCCCCCCCAAGCTCCCAGCGGCTGGGAAATGCTGATGACATGACACCTTCCAGCATTCTTCAAGGTCAAGAGGGGAGGGAGGGAAATGAAAGGGGAGAGGGTTTTTTTTTTCTGTTGTTAGCATGGGTTATTGCTTCGCTCAGGCATTTCCCTTTGATGCTCGCTCCTTGTTACACAAGATGTTGCAGGCTCCCCGTGCCCCGGGTACGAGTCACCACCTTCCCTGCTTCCCAACAGCAGGGATCTGCATCCCGAGGGCATTTTGGGAGCAGCACTGCACGGGCTCAGCTTAAACCCAAGCTGGTTTTAACCTGCGCATCTCAAGGAGCGCGACGTTTGCTCCACCTCACGCTGCCCCACAGAGCTCTATCCTCCAGGACATCCCCATGCCATCCAGGAGCCTGTGGTTATTCCAAACCAAAATCTGTCTCCCTGGCATCTCCCCCCAGCAGTGACCCATGGGGTTTCCCACACAGAAAGCCCTGAACCCCCTCAGCCAGCCCTGGGTGCTGCATCCAGCTGATAGGGACACACAGCATCCTCAGGGGCTGTGTCCTGCCCACAGGACTCCTGCTCTGACAAATAAAACTTGGCACCTCTCTCCTTGAGATCCAACAAATCTCTGCTAATCCCCCTGCTCCAGGCTGCCAAATCCTCCTCCTCCTCCCCCCAGCCAAGGTGCAGCGCTCTTTGAGGCAAGCTGCACGCAACCATTAGACCTTGCAACAAGGAATTGCCATCATCAGGGCACAGAGGATGAGTGGCAGTGCTGATGTCCCCCATGGTGGTGACAGGGAAGCTGCTGCACTCCTTGAAGAGGTTTTGGTTGATGCCCCAACCCAGGGTTGATGTGCTGCTGGAGCACACAACAGCTGCTCTGTCCCTGTGCATGGATCCTTTGCCCTCCCGCTTTCCCAGATCACAGTGGAAGAAAGATCCAAAATGATCCAAGCACTGTGACAAAGGGAAGCAAAGCAGGTGCCAGCAGGAGTGTTCAGGGACAAGAGAACAAGGCAGGGACAGTGTCACTGTGTGTGCAGGCAGGTTTGGGATGGGGTGACATCCCTGGACCCCTGGGAGCACAGGGACATTGCTCACATCCTCACAAGCTGCATCACCACACCTGCGGTTCAGATCTCCCTCAGGGGACTGTGCTCCTCCTGCTCTGTGTTCAACTGAGTTCTCACTGCCACATCATCCCATGAGACTGCCAAGGATCATCTCTGAGCTAACCCACCTGCACTGCGATCCCATTGCTTTCTTCACACACTTTTTTGGGGCCAGGGTGGTGAATGGGCCTGTTGGGTGAGCTGGATCAGCCCAGGGCTAATGGGGCTCTCATGTCTTTGTTGGGTTCTCGGCCCTCCCCTGAGGAATTACCCAATCCTGGGATTACCAGGACCACAACACCTGGGCTTGCCCTTGGGCTGGCTTGGAAAGGAGCTGTGGAGAGTGTCCAGGACACCCCAGCATCCCTGCAGGTTCCCCTGGAAGCTGGTGCACGGCCACATCCTGCCCCAAGGGCTGCTGGAGGAAATCCTGGAAGGCCATCTTACAATGCAGCCCTTCCTGTCCCCGAAGGACCGCCGAGCACGGAAAAGGCACCGCGGGCTTGGCACCGGCCAGCCCCGGGGGGACGTGGGCCTGCCCCCCGGCACCTTGTCCAGCCCACCTGGGGCCACTTCCCGCCGGGCTCCCGGCCAGCACCGCTGCTTTGTCTCCAAAATCCAGAAACACAATGGGAGCAGCGGGGGGATTGCCCAGGACCCCGCTGGGGCAGTGACACGGGCACAGCCGGAGCAACACGCGGCGATGTCGCTGCGGATGCTCCTTTCACATCCCTGCCTCCCGGTGCTCCGCTCCCGCCCTGGCATCCCACCTGCACGGCAAAGGGAAATGTGGCATTTGGCTGCCCTCCTGCTCCTGCCAACCCCGCGGTGCCCGCAGGGTCCCTCAGCCCCGGGTGGCAGCAGGTCACGTCCCCGGCCGCGGTGACAGGCCCGCGTTATTGTTCCCGGTTGTTTTCCAGCGGGGAGGCCGCGGGGCCAGCTGGCTGCCGCCAGCCTGGAACAGCGTGGCCTATTTTAAACCGCTTGCACAAGGAGTCAGCAGCTCCAGCTCGGATTTTTTCCGAACTTTATTTGTCCAAACGCTCCGCAGGGAGGGAGGGAGGGAGGGAGGGAGAGCGGGAGGTGGGGGAGCAGCTCCCGGCTTGTTCAGCTGCCAGCAGCTCACCTGCACCGCGGTGCTCTGGGGTGGGATGGCACAGCCAGGATGCTGCGTGCAACAACCCGGCATGGGGCGGTCCCCAAATCCCCCAGGATCAACGGGAAAGCTGGAGGTGACAGGGGCAGAGCATCAAAGCCTGTAAAAGGCAGCAGATACCTGTCCACTGGCCAAGTTGTGGCTCTTGGGAACATTCCTGGGGCAGGCAGCTCTGCTGTGCCAGAGGCTTATGCCAACAAGCCACCCATATGGAGAGATCCACTGGGAACCAGGATAAAATCCCAGCCAGACCCTGCTGAGAGCACCAGAAGAAGGAACTGGAAAACTCCCCCACTCTCATGATGGTCCCACAGCCCCACCACGTCCCCTGTGACCCAGCCCACCCTGCCGAGGATGCTGTGACCCAGGGATGAAACACCGACTGTGCAGTGATTAAATATTGACAACTTTAAATTAAAATCCCTTGTTTGTGCTTTTCCACATCAGACCACATCCACTATAAACTTTTTGGGCAGCCAACCCTTCCCTGAAGGTCCCAAAGGACCCAGAGACACAGAGCAGCAGTGCTCACAGGGAATCTTTTCCCTCACAGAAGACTTGATATTCCACAATGCAAACAGAGTATCCATCACTCACGGATTTTTTTCCATGCTATTTTCTTTAGATCAAACTCCTAACTGTACCTCTTTATGAAACAACTCCTTCTGCCTGGGCTGAGGTGAGCTCAGAAGATCCCTTCCAGCTCCTCTCAGAAATCCAGCAGCTCTCACAGGGGTCAGCAGCCAAAATGATGTAAAACATGATTTCCTAACCCTGCCGGTGGGAAATCACTGGAGAACAGAGGGGATGACTGCAGTTTAAAAAATTTAATTGTGCTCAAAGGTTTCTTGTTTTTTTTAACTGCTTCCCCAAAGAAGTGGGAGTTGCTGTGGCCAGTAGAAATAAATTTCCTTTTCCAGAGTCACCAGAGCCTTCACACACTGGGGAGGGACTGAGCTTCTGCCTGGGGGGACCTGGCCCGTGCTGGGGGTCCCGGAGCACGTGTTCTGTAACTGCTAAACCACCCAGCTCACAAAACCTTCTTCTTGGGCTTTAAACTCTTGGCTGGAGGCCCTTCTGAGCTTTTGAGTTTGAAGAACAGCCCAACTCTTGGAAGAAAAGGCAGGGGGGAAAAGTTATCAGCTGTTGAGTGCTAGCTGGATGGGATAGAGCCGCCGAGCCGTGCGCCGGCCGGGGGGGACAGCCGGGGAGCTCCACGGATGTCACGTTGGCCCGAGGCAAGATGTTTATGGCCCTGGCTGGAAGCCCTTCTGAGGAACCCATCGCAGTGATTTACAGCGCTTCCGATGGACACGGAGCCGTTCCTCGCACTGACCGGGCTGCAAAGAAAACATCTGCAATCCCTCAAAGTCAGCGAGGGGGCTGAGGGCGCAAACGAGCCTGTGTGTGCCCGAGGGCAGGGTGACACCAGGGCCAGCACGTCCTGCACCCAGCAGCGGGGCACAAGGGCAGCTGGTCCTGCTCGAGGACACCCAGATCCTGCCCACTACCCTTCCCGGGCTTCTCCCTCCAGCACTGGAGCCCAGAGGTGCTAAAACATGGATTAAATCAACAAGCTTGCCTTCCAGAGCAGAGCTGCTTGGGGGAGGATGGAGCCCAGCTCTGTGTAATTCTGGATTCACCCTGACAAGCCCAGAGTGCTGTGGGAGTGTAAGCAGCAGCCCCTGGCTCCACCAAGGCACATCCAACACTCACAGCAGCCTCTCAGGGTGCTGGAAGATGTACCCACACCCTCCTGGGGCTGTCCCCAGGCAGGTGCTGCCAGCAGAGGGGTCTGACCCACGGGGAGCCCCCAAGGGACCTGCTGGGCTCCCCCTCCTTGGTGACATGGCTTTGCCATCCATCACGGTCCCCACAGACTGAGATGTGGGAAGCAAACACAGCCACAGTGGCTGATTTTTCCCCTGGATTTGGGGATGAGTGGGTGGGAAGGATTTAAGTCAGGACACCAGAAGTCGTTTCCCTTTTCCCAGCCTAGAAAAGGGACCACAATCCTCCCACACACCATGCTGCATCCACTGAGTCACTGAAAGGAGAAGAAGGGGTGATGCTGCCCTTCCTGGGACCCCAGATCCACACTCACACCCATCCCCACCGAGCAGGGCAGCCAGAAGAGCCACATCCCATGGCTGCCAACCCTTGCTGTGGTTCAGGGATGATTGCAGTGAAGCACGACACAGCCCCAGGGGCTACAAAGTTTATTTTTCTTCTTTTAGAAACCTAATTTTATAGGAAAAAAAGAGCTGCAGTGAAAGTGAGTGATTGGCAGCTGCCTCCTGGGGATGTTGGGCTGGGGGCTGCCCAGGAGGAGCTGGAGGGCTCTGTGCCTCCCTGCTAGACACCCTCACCCATCTCCCTCCCTTCCCAGCTGCTTCCCAGCACAGGGTGGATTTTTAAACACAAGGTGATGCAGGCCAGCAAGAGAACAGGGATCACTGCATGCTCCAAGGAACCGACCTGCACAACCCCATCCCACGGCCCCGGGGGGGTGTCCCTGCCTTGAAACCCCCAGGTGGGGTGCAGGCAGGTGGGTTTGCCCCCCCTGACAAAGCCCACATGGTTCCAGTCACACAGAGGCCATCAAGTGAGTGAATGTGAGAGGGATGAAGGCTCCCAGAGGCCCTCAGCAGCCTCCAGCACAGCATTTGAGCAGTAAATGGCTTTATTCTCTTCCCAACACTCCCCCATTAAACACTCCATGTTTCTGCCACTGCTTTAAGCCAGCGATAAGTCAGATTGAGGAGGGTGAAGAGGGGGATGTAAAAAAAGCACCCCCAGGCATGAAAAGCCAGCGAGGCCCTGCTCCCCCCTCCCAGGATTTATGAATGAAAACACGTTTCGCCTTGGCACCGCGAGTTTCCTCGATGCACGCGGGCAAGGAGGGGGGAGAATCCTGGAATTATGAGGCTCCAGCACCAATTAGGGCTGTTTACATTGACGTAAAGTCTGGGTGAAGTCCCCACCCCTGCTCCCAGCATATTTATGAAATTACTCCTGCTGACACTGACAAATGCAGGAGGGAAAGTCCCTGAGAACGCAGATCCAGCCCGGCACTCTGTGGGGTTTTTCGAACCAGCAGTGAGATAGTTCCTATAAATATCAGCCCCCTCACCCCAAGCAGGACAAAGGGGTTCAGCTTGAGGAGCCCCCTGCATTCCTCTAGGACCAGGATTCCCAGAGAGGGAGGGGAAAGTCACAACACGACGGGGAGAGGCTGGGATGCATAGGAAAACTCTCCACATTTCAGAATTTCCTGGATAAGTGTGATCCAGGCTCCCCCTCCCCAGCCCAGGGATCTCAGGCCGCTGTCTCCAGCTGGGATCTGGAAAAAGGGAATTCTCTGCCCCAATCTCCCTGATCACTCCCTACTTCTGCACCAGAGCAGGACATCCCAGGCTCCATCCATGGAAAAGAAATAGCAGCTTTATGGCTGAGAAATCCCCAGGAAAACCTTTTCCCCCCAGCTCCATAAAGGGAAACCATCTGAACCTGCTCCCCACCACCCACGCGGCAGCACAGACGCGGCGCTGGGCGCCAGCACGGGCGTGTTGGAGGCAAACCTTCCAATTAGGGAGCCTGGCCAAGCCAAGACATTCCCACTAACGGCTCCTGGCACAGGAATTTGCCAGGGGCTGAGCAGGATTCGTGCTCAGAGGGAGATGCCACGGCTGGTGCGTGGCAGGGGACACGGGCTGGGAGGTGGAGGGTGCAGAGTGCTCCTGAGGCTGCCGCAGCCTCTGCAGAGGTCAGCGAGGTTGGGAAGGCTGGAAACAGCTCCAGAGGGAGGGAATAAAGGCTTGATCCAGCTGGTGAATACCACAGGGGGTTGTGGGGCCGGTGCTGAACACGTTCAGAGGTTTTGGGGAAGGGCCTGGGGCGAGGCAGCAGGAGCTGAGCTCCGGCAGCATGAAAGATGGAGAGAGTGACTCCTGAACACTGCCAGGCTCAGAGAGAGCCCAAATCCCTCAGGAAGGAGAGCCAAGCGTGGCAGCAATGGATCAATGCAAACCACTCTTCTTGCTGCACCCCAGCCTGGGGAGGCAACACCAGAGAGGAAGTGAAGGCGATGGAGGAGGAAGAAGAGGAGGAGGGGCTGGAGCTGCCCAATGCTGCCTCCCTGCAGGGAAGCCAAGTGCAGAAATGCAGGAGCAGAAGGATAAGGCCTTGGGCAATGGGATGCAGAGGGACTGGGAGAGCTGCAGAGGAAGCATTAAGCAGGGAGAATCAGCCCATGGAAAGAAAATTACTTCCCTTTTTTCCCCAGAACAGAGCTCAGTGCTAACCTGAGGAATTCCTCACAGCTCCACAGCAGCAAAGCTGGGAGCTCAGCAGGATTAAAGCCATGGATTAATTCCTTTCCCAACAAATAAATATCTCCTAGGCCGTTATATGGACAGCCAGACCATCTGTGGGGACATTGATGGTGATAAAAACCATGGGCACAAGAGGAAATCTCAGGCTGTAGAGTCCTAATCCAGCTGGATCTGAAGGCAGATTTTCCCTGCTGCCGTCCTGACACCCAGCCACTGGAAAACCAGAAGTTTTGCTCAATTTGATAAGGAGAGAGGAGCCTCTGAGCTGGTTTGTGCAGCCCTTGGGCACACTGTGATGGAAAAGCAGCACAAGGAGCATCGCCTCACTCTATACCACCGAGTTTTTATTTGTTAATGCCTTCTAGGTTAAAAAATATTTAACATAGGCTGCAAAACAACACATTTCCCATCTGGCAAAGCCGCTCTCTTTAGCTAAAGCAGCTCCACACTCGTGAGGTCTCCAGCACTCCGAAGCCAAAAGCCCACACGGGGTGGGAACCACGGCAGCAGCCCCCCTTGCAGCACCCTGATGACTTGCCAAAAAGCAGAACTTCCAGCAGTTCAACTAAAAATGGCAAATCCTCTTTCATCCCCCCGGCGTTATTTTTACCCGGTGTCCCAGCGCAGGGACAGCGCTGCCATTTCAAAGCTTAGGCTTGAGCTTAACAAGCTGGGAAAAGCTCAGCGGTGTCTGCTGAGTCTCGGGGTGAAGGCAGAGCAGAGAGAGGAGCTGCTTGAATTTTATGATGAAATAACTCCCCGTGCTGGGCCACGGGCACCCTCCTGGGTGGACCTGCTGGGTTTGGAGCTTTTGCTGCAGGGAAGCTCTCGGGTGGGACTTACCTCGGGTGAAATAAAAGCAGCTTTTTCAGCAGCAAGGCAGCTTCTAGCAGGGAAAACAACCCTCCCCATCACCACTTCCCTGGCTTATCCATGGAGATTCCCTCTGGTGTCTGCTCTGATTCAGGATGATGCAGGAGGAAGGAGCTCCATCCTCATCCCTCTCACCAGGGCTAACCCTCCAGGTGGTGAGAGGAAGGAGCACTAGGGAAGAGTGGGATTTCAGGAGGTGGGATTTTCAGGCTGACAACATCTGCCTGAGATGGCTTTGAGTGGGGCACTGGGTATTCCCATAACAATAAAGCCATGAGGGGAAAAAAATCCCTTTTGTTTCCCAGGCCAGCAGCTGGAGCAGTTCCTGTTCCAGGGATGGCATTAACGGGTCTGCTGTAGCACTAATTATACAGCAGTGGGGATGGGGGAGGGCTCAGCCCTGGTTTTACTTCTTTTTCCCCCTAAATAACTCAAAGTAAGTAAGGAAGGTGCAGCAAGGAGCAGGGAAGTTGAGGCACTCTTGCTCCATTAGCTCCTGGTAATGATATTATTTGTATTAAAGCCTGGGATAAAAGCAGCCAGGCAGACCTCAGCTGGGATCTGGATGGGAGATGGGATGGGGCTCCTCTCTGGCCAAAGGGATGCTGGAAGCTGTGTCTGTGCAAGTGTGGAAGAGAAGCGGGGGAAATACACACACCCATCTCCTCAGATTTCCCTGCAGAAAATGGGACTTTTTCATCCTAGAGGGGAAGCATCCCAGGCTTTTCCACCCCAACAGCAGGGTTGTGCCATCCCAAGAGCTGTTGCCCCTTGCCACACAAAGAAAACATGGATAACTTGGCTGCCTATCCCAGATTTTTCTTTCAATCCCATTGGGAAGGGATGCCCAGCAGCCTGGGGGTGCTGCAACAAATAAACTCCATTGCTTTAACACCGTTCCCATTAAACAACCACAGGCACAAGATTTGCTGTTACAAACACCATGGAAAAAATCAAGGAAGCGTCTTGTCCCATCTCCCAGACGAAGGGAAGGAAAATGAACCATGGAAAGGAGAAACCAGGGAATTGAAATGAGTGTCAGCAACTCAGCCTGGCTCTGTTGACACCAGCCGGGATGCCCTGGGTGGTTTTGTACTGTTTAGGGAAGGGCTGGGAAGGCTCTGCCTCCAGCCCTGTACGGAAAACAAATCCCAAAAGTTCCCCCATGTCCATCCAGGCAGCCCCAGCCCTGTTTTTCATGCCTGGCTGGAGTTTGCAATAGCAAAGAGCCAATAACTGGGTCAGAGCATCCATCCGTGCAGGCAGAGCTGGTGAGGCTGGGACAGGAGGCTCAGACCTGCCCCAGCTCCAGAGCAGGGGGCTGGGTGTGGACATCCAGCCCAACTCTGGGCTCCAGAGCACAGGGCTGGGTGTGGACATCCAGCCCAACTCCGAGTTCCAGAGCATGGGGCTGGGTTTGGACATCCAGCCCAGCTCCAGGCTCCAGAGCACAGGGCTGGGTGTGGACATCCAGCCCAGCTCCAGGCTCCAGAGCACAGGGCTGGGTTTGGACATCCAGCCCAGCTCCAGAGCAGGGGGCTGGGTTTGGACATCCAGCCCAGCTCCAGAGCAGGGGGCTGGGTGTGGACATCCAGCCCAGCTCCAGAGCACAGGTCTGGGTTTGGACATCCAGCCCAGATCCAGAGCACAGAGCTGGGTGTGTTCATCCAGTCCAGCTCCAGAGCACAGGGCTCAGTTTGGACATCCAGCCCAGCTCCAGGCTCCAGAGCAGGGGCTGAGTGTGGACATCCAGCCCAGCTCCAAGTTCCAGGGCAGGGGGCTGGGTGTGGACATCCAGCCCAGCTCCAGGCTCCAGAGCAGGGGGCTGGGTGTGTTCATCCAGCCCAGCTGCGGGCGGGAGCGCGGCTGGAGCCGCTGGCAGACACACGAGCGGTGTCTGCGGCCGAGCCGCGCCCGGCGCGCTGCCAGCGCCACACAGGGACACCTTGTTCTGCCAGGCCCTGCGAGGCCAACCCACAGCCAGGCCCTGCACTTTGCAGAGCTCCAGCAGCTCCTTCTTTCTCCCCCTGACCCATGTCTGGAGGTGCTGCCAGCCTGGGGAGACCGCTGGATTCTCCAGCAGGGAGCCAGGACACGCACGGCTCCCTCTGAGCCTCCTCAGGGCAGCGCTACTCTGGCACACCGGTGTGCTGGGGGCATCTGTCCTTTCCTGGTCCCCAAAATAAAGCTCCAGCCGCCTTTCCCAGCATGGAGCAGATGGCAGAGCAAAGGAAGGCAGCACAGGCACCACCAGCTCCATCTCAAGCCTCCCTGACAGAGGCATTTTACCCCTGGAGCTGGGATGAGCTTTGCCCCATCCCTGCAAGTGTGGCAAGAGGGGACGGAGCACTCCCACTCATTTTTGGGGGTGTTTCCCCACCTAGACAGGGTTTGATGGCTCTTTCCCTCCTCCTCCTCTCTTCCTAGAGCCAGGACAGATTTGTGAATGGGCTATTGTGAGTGGGTGGGGAGAGGGAAGGGAGCAGATGGGGAGCGGGCTGGTCCCCGTCACGGGCCAGTGGCCTGAGCCCTGAGCGATGCAGCCAGGTGCTAAAGGCCAGCCTTGCTTGAAGGTTACCCAGATCTGAGAAACCCGAGCAGCAAAAGACCTTGCAAAAGGGCAGACCCTGCCTTATGGCCCGTCTGGAAGAGCAGACCTCCCCTCTGGCTTGCACCCCTTCTTTGCCACCCACCTTGCCAGTGGGGGTGCACCCAGCTGGGGGGCAGCCCCTGCTCACTCTGCTTTCCAGGGCAGGAGCAGCCTCCTCCTCGGGCAGCTGTTCAGTTTTAGCTGTGCTTCTCAGAAAGCCCAAGCCAAGCCCTGAGCCCAAACACGGAGGAGCTTTGGCCCCCAGCCCTGCCCTGGGAGCACCTCCGAGCCTGCCCTCACCCAGGCGGGGTGGCAGCAGGTCCAATTCGGCTCCAAAAGAAGCCGGGGGAGGGTGGGAGCAGGGGCAGAGTTGCATCCCACAGTCCCAATCCTGGTGGAACTGTGTGGGTGCCAGGGCACTCTTGGGCATCAGCACCTCCATCCCTCTTGCCTGTCACAGGGGGGATGTGGGGGACACCCCGAGGGGCACAGAGCAGAACCCCCACCCACCACACACACACATTCCAGTGGCTTTACCCTTCGGAGTCGCGGCGGCTGGAGAATTCCAGCTATTTCAGCATCTTTATCTTTTTTGGCTACCATTTCTCTTTCGGCCACGTTATAAATTAAAAGCTGCTTTGCTTTTAACCTCCTCCAAGCTGCACCTTTTAACCTCCCTCCCCCGGCTGCTGGCAGGGAGGGGGCTGCTCCTTGCCGGGGCCAACGCTCTCGCCTTGGAGGTCTGCCGCAAGCCAGCGAGCCCGATTTTCCCCCCTTGCTTGGCTCGGCACCGGGTGCCAACAAAGGCTCCTTGCAAAAGGAGCTTGTCATCGCTGATGGATGACGTGGTTGTGCGGCGGCTGGAGCCAGGGAGCCGGGCTGTGTCTGCACGGGGGCTCAGCCAGCCACCTGGATGGCACTGACAGGCTGCCGGGGCTCCGCGGGGCTGCCCGGCCAGGGGGACAACCCCGAGGGTGGCACTGGGACGAGCAAGGCCACCCTCGCTGGGAGCAGGGAGCGTGGCTGCAATCCCACAGGCACAGCACCTGGGACTCGCAGCCATCCCAAAGCCATCCCGGCTGTGCCGGTGACCGGCGGGCTCGGAGGGGCCGGCCGGGAGCCGGGGGATGACAGGCAGGCAGCGCTGAGAAATAATTCCCTCCATGCTATGTGGCTTCCTACATAAGGTATCAGTGCTGCTCTTGATTAGAGAAAAGCTTCCCATATTACAGGCTTTTGGCTCCGGGGAGGAACGAGTTGGCCAATTGCAATTATTAAGACATTTAAAGTGCATTTAACCCAGGAGCCCTTATTTTCCCCTTTCAATGTAACCACTAATTCCTCCTAAATGGTCTGCTCCGCACTCCCGACCAGACAAAGGCTTTAATGTTCGCCTGGAAAGGCTCATGGCACAGGCACCGGGCACGGCGGAGCAGAGAGGAATGAAAGGCTGGTGCAGCCTCCAAGGGGGAATCAAAGCTGGAGGCTGGAGCCGAGCACAGCTTGGAGCCCTTGGAAGGTGCAGGGTCCAGGCAGGGGCTGACAGGGCTGGAGGCACGGGGTAAAGCTCAGCAGGGCAAGGAGAGGCACAGGGAAAGGCTGGGATTGTGTGAAGCCCGGCCAAAGTTAGCCCAGGGTCACCTCAGGGAAACAAAGCAGCCTGAGACATAACTCACTGTCCCCAACAGCTGGTGACCCCAGACACCATGAGGACACTCACCCTCCCACCTTGCCCACATCTTGTTTGGATGAATAACTGGCTGCTGGAGCCGAGGGAGCTCATCCTGCTGCCCTGGTGGTCCTGGTCTGCAGCCAGGAATCCCCTGGGACACCAACCCCTGCCACTGCAGCTCGGGGACAGCCCCCGGCCACCCCTCAGCGATGCAAACCAGGGCTTGCCTGGAGCTCTGTGCTTTAATCCAGGGCCAGGGGTTATTTGCCTTGTTGCTCGCTGCTGTTGGATCCCCCTCAGGCAGAGGCTGGAAGCGCTGGATTTGTACCAGGATGAACCTGGGGCTGCAGCCTGCAGCAACATCTGTGTGTCCTCACCAGCCAAGCAGCCTGCTACCCTCACCATCCCCAAAAAACCAGGCTCCCCATCCCAAAAATACGATATGGGAGCAGGCTGTGCAACTGGAATCCCTATCTTCTTCTCACTGCCTAAAATTCGAGGTTGGATTTACCACCTCTGGAGGACTCCAAGCCCCAGTGGAACACCCAGCCATTCACATACCCCCCTGTTTTTCACACTCAATTCCTCCCGGAGCGAGGGGCTGTTGGAGGAGGGCTTTCCCCCAGCCCTGGCTAGGCAGTGGGTTCCCATTCCCAGCTGAAGCTATCGGCGCTCTCGGACCCGATGGGGAAAACAGATGCAGCAGCAGATGCGAAAGTCATCGGCTCCTTCGGGGCGGGAGAGAGTCGGGCCAAAAAAAGCAGAGCAGGATGGGCAAAGGGAAAACAGATTTTTTTCTTGGCGCTGGGGTAACCAGGAGGCGGCACGGCGAGAGCCGGTGCGAGCCCGGCTGTGCCGGATCCAGACCTTTTCCCTGGGGTTTATTTCCCAAACAACAACAACAAATTGGTTGCAGATTCCAAGGCGGGTGGGGAAATAAAAGGAAATCAAACCAAAATCCTTTGACTGCAGAGATTAAAGGGGATCAGAGGCCAAACACACAGTCAGCACCCAGCTCCTCCACTCACATGATGGAGGCTGCTTTGCATGCAGGCTGTAATTAAACAGCTGTGTTTTCTTTAAAGTATGATTTCGAGTTTGTTCAAACACCATTTTTTGCAGAGTACCACGGCATTTCGAATGAATAGACTTTTAAAAACATATTTGGCACGGTGGCCTTGGATTTGGGACCGGGAAAGAAGGCAGGAGAATATCGGGGTGGACAGGATGAAAATAAAATTAAATAAAATTAAATAAAATAGAAGAAAACAGCCTGCAGAGCAAACACCTCGGCAGGGAGAACGTGCAAAGCTGGGCCAGGACTGCCATCCCTGGCAGAGGAGAGGTGGACACTCAGCAGCTGCCAGCAAACACAGGGTTAAGACTGCAACCAGCCCCTCTATTAAGAGCTGAGCACATTTAATGGTTTAATATTAACCCAAGCGTGACGGCAGGATTTCAGCCCTACCGTCTCGCCTTGGAGCTCAGCCCCACAGAAGGCTCCGGCTCCCTGGCGAGTGGGCACTGGAAAACCTGATGCCAAGGTGATGCCTGCTCCAGCATCCCTGAGCTGGGATGCCAGCAGCCCTTTGGCACAGCCGGGGGGTCCAGCGGCTCCAGGCACACCCAGAGCGATGGGAGCAGGGCTCAGCTTGCGGCAGGTAGCGCTGCCCGGCTCGGCAGATAGTCAATACCTCATTTGAGGTTTAGCCTTTCAAGCATTTCCCATTCATTTCAGCAAATGGATCGACTCCCATGGCTGCGGGAAGATCGAAGGGCCCCCCTCCCACCCCTCCGGCTGGCCGGGCTGGCAGGGCTGATCCTGCCCGGCCGCCCCTCCCAGCAGCTCGGGGCGTTAATGGGAGGTCGATGCGGCGCTAACGACCGCTCTGGGGGTGACCTTCGCGCAGGTCGAGGGAGAGAGCTATTCCAGAAAGAAAATTGCGGCTTCAGCCCGCTGGCTGGTTCAGGAGGCTAATTGCGGAGGGGCTGGCCGCTGAGGGTTGGGGGTGATGGTTCACATCTTGCCTGGGTTTCAGGTCCCTCAGCGCTCATCCTGCTGCAGCTGAGCCGGCTCTGGATGTGCTCATGTCCCACATTGCTGCCCTTCTCCAGCACCCTGCCAGGGCTGTTCCTCCAGATCCACATCCCACAGCCCATCCCAGCACACTGCCCACGAGTCATTCCCTCCCAAAGCAGCGGGGTTGTTACTCGGGCTTCAAGGAAGCATCCAAGCTCTTTTCACGACTGATTGTTACCTGAAATTGTGTCCAAACAGGCTAGGAAACACAGCAGCTCTGCTGCTGGTAACCTCTTCACCTTCAGAGGCAGTTCTAGGTCTTGCTCAGGGCCAAAATCTGGGCTCAGAGCAGCTCTCCCTGGATCATAGCTCACATTGGAGCTCATTAATGGGATGACGATTCCCACTTTGAAGTTCGTGACGAGTCCCACCTCGGAGCCATCACTGAGACGATCATTGCCACTTTAAAGTGGCTGTTCCTTCCCATGGATGGGCTCCAAGGTGGCAACTGTCTCTCCATCGATGGGGTCACCACTCCAGGTGCCACCGCTTTGCGCAGCAGATGCTGAGTGTTCCCAGGACAGGACCATGGCACCACCCGGGGCCCCCGTGTCCCCCGCAGCTGGGATGAACCAGCCGAGCCTCCCAGGCGCAGGGAGGGTGATTTTTTGGGGACAAGGCGGTTGCAAAGGTCACTGTTGCCCTCTGCTGGTCCAGGGACAGGGAGAGCGGGGACAGCCCGGGTCCCACCCCGGGGGCTTCAGCCGGGCTGGCCGGGACACCGCTGTCCCTTGCTGCCACGTGTGTGCTGAGTGTGCCCGTGCTCATCCCGGCTGCCACCGCCTCGGCAAACCTGTGTGTGCCTGTTCCACCCCCCCGGGCTGGCAAAGAGTCTTTCTGGTCCCATGTCCCTGTTATCTCTCACTTAAGGCTTTTCCTTACAGGCACTGCTGCTGGCTGAGCCTGCAGAGACACTCAGCCGAGCTGGGCAATGCCTTCCACGCAGGAAATAAATCAAATCTCCAGGAAATAAATCAAATCACCGGGGCAGAGGTCCAATCTCCATCCCCAGGGGATTGCTACCTACCCTGGAGTCACGCTTCCTCCCACCCCCATCTCCATCCCCAGGCAGAAAGTGCCCATCCCAACAGGTAACTCCCTCCTCTCTCCCTCCTTCCCTCACTCCAAAGCTCCGTAATTTTCCCTCTCATAAGCAAATCCATAGGAGGTACAGGGAGGCTGGCATCCGGAAGGCAAAGTCTGCAGATTGCTAAATCCAAAGCTGTCGTTGCAGTCCCAGCACTGGCAGAGGGCCCGGCCAAAGCTGCCCTGCCTGCGGGTCCCCAGGCTTGGCACCAGAGCTGCTGAGCCAGAGCCTGCCTGGCAATTCCTGCCCACGCCACGGCCCTGAAAGCTCCAAGGCACACGGGGAGGAGGGATGATGCTCCGTGAGCAGTGGGAAGATGCCTCAAGAGCCCCAGGAAAAGGGAATCTCGTGAGACCCTGGTTATGCAGCAGCAGCGCTGGCACAAATTGGGGATGGGAAATGTCTCAGGACTCTGGGGAAGGAGAATCCCTCGGGATCCTGGTTATGCAGCAGCATCAGGCTATGGGGATGGGAAATGTCTCAGGACTCCAGGGAAGGAGAATCCATGGGGCCCTGGTTATGCAGCAGCATCAGCTGCAGGCACAGGGTGCAGGGTGTGGGCACAGCCGTGGGTCTGTCAAGCAAGCTGAGGGTGTTGTATGTGCGTGGCCCCTCCTGCCACCAGGAGCACGGACCTCCCCCAGGTTCCTCTGTGTCCTCATCCCCGGTCCTATATCGTGCTCACAAACCCCTGTCAATAAGCATTAAGAAATCATCCAGCTCACTGGGGAAGGGAAAAATCTGTAGGGTTAAGATAAAGACATGATGACAGAGCAAGACAGGGAGTTATCTCGGGCATGGGGGAAGGAAACAAGAGCAGGGAGGGAGGGAGGGAGGTGGGGAGCAGGGCTGATTTTTCCTGCAGAGCAGCAGCCTGTCAGGCTGAAGGTCAGCAAAGGGCTGTAGCAAATCAGTTTTTAATTGAAAACGAGCCCAGCAGTGACTCCTGGGCACTGTTACCTGCGTGGGGATGCTGGAGCAGGCTGCTACCAACAGCTTTGCTCTCCAAATACACAAGGGTTTATTCTTCCACCAGCACAGCTCCCCAAGGAAAGCCATGTGCAGGGAATCACAGCCCCTCCTGCATCCCTTCAAGGGAGGAAAGCAGGGAGAGAAGCATCCTGCTGTCCTGCTACCTCCCAGCGAGAGCAGGAGGTGGAGGAGAAGGACCCTGTTTGGATCTGGTGTTCAGAGACACATGGAGAAACCACAATTTCCTCGAAACTTTGCATCTGCTGGAGCTCGGCGGCAGCTCTGACAAGCAGGGGTTGTGCTCTATTGGATCCATACGTTATTCTGTGCAATCCGAGCCAAGATCCCACCGTGGGATTTGTGGGGCCTCGCCAGGAAAAAGCTCCAGAGCTCAAGAGGTTCCCAGGCAGCTACAACCAGGCTGCATCCTTCTTCCTGCCCCAGGTGTTCCTCCCAGCAGAGACATCCCTTTCATTCCCTCCCAGGTAGCTCTGATGGGGACCTGCTGGCTCTGGTGGTGTTCCCAATAGTCCATGGATTCAAGCCGTGTATCCCAATCCACCCAGCATCCTCCTTGTCTCTGGAGAAGAGCTTCCCCAGATGTGCCCTCAGCCCCCACAGCTTTCCCTCAGTCTTCACTTTCATGTCAGCTCTTCCCACCTCTTCCTTACTGGTCCCAGTTCCCTTCTCTCATTAGTCCCCAGCTCAACTGGGTGAATGGATATGACCCCACATGGCTTAGGAGCACCAGAGTGGCTTGGAAACGCTTCGGTTTTGGCAGAGGATCGGGAAGCAGAAGTTCACTGGAGTAGAGAAACTCAAGGTCCTGCCAGTCATCAGCCCAGAGCCCACCAGCACCACCAGCACTGGGAAGGGCAGGAAGCACGGAGAGGCTGGAGGAGCAAGCACAGCTCCTGCCAGCCTTGTCCAGCTGTGTTCTGCTGGATTCTTGGCCTCATGGTCCATCTGACGGGCAGACACCACTCCTGGGAAAGCATCTTGGTTTGAAAGACAGGTGTCTGTCAAGGGAGGCGGGAGCTGCCCTTGGAACGGAAAAAAAAATACAACCCCCTTTCCTCTGAATTATTAAAACTTTGAAATTAAGGTGTTTTCAGGTGACAATAAGGGGAAAAGAAACAATGATTCTTTACTAGGATGTGTAAAAAGGCAAACAAAGAACACAAAGAGCAGAAACCCAAGCGCAGCCTCTCCCGCCCGCAGGCGCGTCCCCTTCGCTGCAGTTCCGGGCACGGCCACCAGGGGCGCTGCTGGCTCCCGGCCGGGCAGGGCGGGGCGGTGATTCCTCCGAGCCTGCAGGGGGCGCTGTGGCGCCGCGGCTCTCCCTCACGCGGTGATGGCGGGTGGGATGGATGGCGAGAGCGGGCTGCAGCAGGAACGGCGGAGCGGCGGCTGGAAGGGCAGGGAGGAGCAGCTCCCGCAAGAGTTGAAGTTGTATCTGAAACTCCACAGCTGTAGCAGGAGCCACAGGGTGTCCCGGTAGGCAGTGTAGCAAAAATCCCAGGGCAGCGGCAGCCGGGTTCCTGAACTTGGCCGGGAGAGGTTTGTCTGGAGGGGAAAAGGGCCCAGGGTTCCGGGTTCTCCCCTGAGGCACCCAGGTACGTGGTGAGGGTCCCTTCCAGTGAGGTTAGGTGTTAATAAGGTCCCAGTGCAATGGCTGCTCCCACAAGCAGAACTTCACTCGTGGTAGGAGAAAACAGCAGGAGTCAGAACCCTGGAGCGGTGGCGCATTCTCCCCACAGCAACCCCAGCCTGTCTCCCCTCAGATACCAAGAGAGGGAGAGCAGCCAAGCCCAGGCCCTCAGCCCCTGCCAAAATCTCGAGGTATCTTTGCCTTTCCAAAGAGAAAACCCGCCAGGTAAGAGAGTAGCCAGCTGCACCCTTCCCCACCTTGGCCATTTCCTTTGTCTCTTAAATACCAGTCATTATTTTCTCTTAGCAACAGATGGGACAAAATTCCGTGAGAGAAGGAAAAATCCTAACCCCCAACAGAAAACAAGTGCTCAGGGGTAACGACAGTCCAGCCATTGAGGAGGTGGGAAAGAGGGTTCCTTATGTTGAGGAGCATCATGGCTCAATTTTTCAGGCTGTTGTTGGCAATTCCAGTCACTGCCAGGCACAGCTGGATGAAGTTCATGGAGAGTTTGGCCAATGCAGAGAGGTCCTTGATGGCTTCCTAACCTCAGAAGGTGACCAGCCCCCAAAACAAGGTGGATCTCCTGGTGAAGCAGCTCACAGGCTGTGCCAGCACTGGAACCCTGTGCCAGGCCAGGTTTGCCAGGATTTATCCCTACTGCAGGGTTCTAGGCAGGCCAAGGCTGACCCCACAAGCCCCTAACAAGGTCTCCTGAGCAAACAGATCCCAGCTGTCGCCCTTCCCGGCAGGAAGCAATAAACACACACCTGCTGTGAAGGGAGCTGTGAGGGCTCTGTGGCAGCCACTGCCTTTGCCAGGAGGGATCTGCTCCCTCCTCCCGTCACCATCCCTGGGCAGAAATTCCTGTTCCTGGGATGCCTGGCTGAGGGAAATCAAGCCAAGGGTTGGACCATGCCTGGGATGATGACACGTCTCTACTTCTCAGAGGGTTTTTGGGGTGGAAAGAAGGGAAGTCACCCCCTCTCCTCTGTACTACCTCATGGCATGTGGAACCTGGAGGTAAAGTGGATTTTTGGATGCTCTGACACCACCCAGGTCTATCTGGTCCAAATGAGCCCAGCATTAGTTTTGTCCCTCAGCATCCTTGTGGGATGCAGCTGGGAAAAAAAAAAATCATTGTTCCTGCTTTGAGCAGAGCAGCTCATGTACTTCAGTGGTGCTTACAAAGATGAATCCCTGTCTGGAAACACTTCCCCTGAATTAATATCCATTTTTTTCTCCATTAGCACTTCTGTCAAGACAGATTTGCTGCCCTCAGGCACTCAGAAACCAAAGTAAAGACCAAAAGCTGGGAACAGGGGAGTTGCCCCTCACCCTAAAGTTCAATATGGTTAAACAAAACCTGATTATTCCTATCAATCCTGCTTTCCTCCATGGAGCATTCCCGTGTCACAGCATCAGGAGATTCTAACTCACTGCTGCTGCCTTTAAGGGAGTTGTTCCTGATTCAGACCAGGGCCAAGGATCAGCTCTGAGTGTCCCCAGCAAGCAGCAGGATGCTCAGGGATTAAGCCTGACATGCATCACCCCTGAGGGACAAGGAGAAGCTGTCCCTGCAGTTTCCCATGGGAACGGGGGGGGTGGAGGGGGAGAGGCATTAAGCAGCTCCTTACCCTGGGAATAATTAATCTGCAAAGCCCACGAGGAGGGAACGGCTGCGTTGCCCTCTTCGTGCTGCCATTTCCCAGGGGGAGCTGGAAATGCTCCAGTCAGATCCCATCTCGTGGTAGGGGGTCCCTGCTCACCATCTACAGGGTCTTCAAGGGCATGGGAGTCCCTGTGAGCCTGGAACAGGGAGTCCCAAGGGCTGTGCAGGGCAGGGCCACCTTGGCTCCCCAAAGCAGCACCAGGAGGCATCCGGAGCGTGCCGAGCCTCGGGAAGGCTGAGCCTTTCCCCAGCCTCCAGGCAGCCTTTCCGAGCTGGTGCATTTTTAATCTGGAGCTGTGGAAATTCGGGCAGCTCTCCAGCCCTCGGAGCTGCTCTGCATTTTGGCTTTTAGCTCCTACACCCAGGGCAGAGGTGGGAGCAGGGCTGTGCCCCCCAGCTCTGCCCCACACACGGGGATCTGCGCCAGCACATCTCATCTTGCTTTCCTCGGGGCTTTGGAGCTGGGATCGGTGCAGCAGGAGGCTACAACCAGCCCTGCCGTGGTCCATGGGCAGCACAGCACCCGCGGGGTCACGTTTTGGTCCTGGAGACAACTTCAGTCCCGTCCTCAGTGCTCAGGCTGAGCCCAGGAGGAGGCAGCTCCAGGGCAGGAGGCAGAGTCCCGGCTCAGCGGGGCAGAGGGTGATGGATGCGGGGGGAACCAGCGTCCTCCGAGAAACCTTCGTGGGCAGAAAGCACCAGAAAGCCGCTGGTGAGTGCAACGGCTTTGCAAGAGCCTGGAGCTCTGGAAAGCCAGGAGGGCTCGGCACAGCGGTGCCTTTGGGATGTGCTCTCCCTGCCAGCACCTGCCACCTGTGGCAGCCCCTTCCCCAGCCCTTTGATCCGCCTCCAGCTCCCGGCTCTCCTCAGCATTCCCATTGCTTTCTCTAGGGATTTTCCAGACCACCTGGGTAGAAGCATTCCTGCATTCCCCCGTGTGGCCCGGTGCCGGCGTCAGCTCTTGGAGCCAGCCTTGTCTCTGCCTCCATCGCTGCCTTGCTCTGCCGTGCCAAAACACGGGCTCCCAAAATACTCCAAATTTACAGAGCAATCACTTTTCCCCAGCTCCCCTGAGCGGCTGGGCCCGTGGTGAGGGTTTGCAAAAGCTTTTTATTCGGATGTAAAAACACCAGCGGGTCTAAAGCCACTCTTTAAGCTGGGACTGGCAGGGCTTTATCAACCCAGGGCCTCGGGAAGGTTCACCAGCCCAACCTGCCTTGTTTACTGGGAATTCATTGCTCTCCCATGCTGCACCAGGCTGAGCTGCTCCACAGCATCGCTGCTGGGCTTCAATGGAGAGCATTCTGGAGGGTTGCAGAATGGGGCTGTGTGGTCTGTGCTGGCACTGGGATCCCCACCACCGCTCTCCAGCATCCCCTGCATCATAAAACCCCAACTTCACCATCAAAGCCAACCCCAGGGGTGCCCCAGTCCCCTCATCTCTGTCACCCCCATTACCTCCCATGGACTCAGCCTGCAGGATACAGCCCCTGCTCCCCCCTCTGTGTCCAAGGAGAACCAGCACCCGGTGGTTTCACCCCCCCTCCTTCCCTTGCAGGCTGTTTTTCTCCTCCTCTCCTCCTTCCATCAAGCAGCAAATATGCTTTCAGAGCAATAAGACGGCTGTTCAGCCTTTGGAACAAATGTTCTCTGCCAGGCTTCGAGCACAGGGGCGGAGGGGGGACTCACACTGATTTAATGACAGTGATTTAAGCAATTTGATCCATTTTTATGGCGCATTTACAGTTAGGGGAAAGGGAAGGGAAAAAAAAAAAAAGAGGAGAGAGAGAGAAACACAGGAGTGGAACGGAGGCAGGAAAGGTTAGGGAACGCACCCCAGCAGGCGCTCGGAGAGGGAGAGAGGCTGTCACAAGCTGTTCCCCTGGCTGCTCTGCCAAGGCGAGGCCTCGCCAGCCTCCTGCGCCCGGCTCCGAAATCTGGCTCGTGTCAGCGTCAGCTCCCCGGGGCTGCAGCTCACCCAGGAGGTGCTGCAAAGCCTCCCCAGGTCGCATGGATCCAGGGATGTGGGTTCAGGATAGGGCAGCACCTCGTTTTCACTGGAAAAATGCAGCAAGGACGCAGCCAAACCCCAGATCTCAGCCTGCTTCCATGAGCATTCACCCCTAATGGAAATCCCTCCAAGATCCCATCCATTTCCCAATTCCATCTACAGGGATAGAAGATACACTTTTGGGGTGCTGAGGGATAGCTGTCCATATAAACACACCAAATCCACTTGGAATGGAGGTGAAAACAGAGCTCTGAGCTCACCCAGCTCAGAAAACTTCAGCCCCAGGGAGCCTTTCCCATGGTTCTGCTGAGACCTGGCCCCTCATTCCATGTGCTCCGCACAGCTTTATCCTGGCCCCACTCTGTATCTCTCAGCTGGCTCCCAGCATCCCAGAAATTCCAGCCAGATGTGGGTCGTGCCAATGGACCCTGCTGTGGATAGCACCTCATATTGCACGGGGCTCTCTGCAGGGAGGTGCTGCACCCGTGGGAGTGCTGCCAACCCCAGCTGCCCCATCCTGCCCTGCCCTTCCC
Source organism: Hypocryptadius cinnamomeus (assembly GCA_013400635.1). NCBI lineage: Eukaryota > Metazoa > Chordata > Aves > Passeriformes > Zosteropidae > Hypocryptadius > Hypocryptadius cinnamomeus. Next base: position 12,569 of record VYZP01064581.1, on the reverse strand, counting down.
CTCCAGTGGGGAATGACCCCCAGTAAATCCAGGATGCACCAGCCAAGACATCACAGAGTAACAGAATTGGTGGCCAAACACTGCTCCTCCCTCAGGAAGAGACCTTGGATTTGCCCACACTCATCTTGACAACAGCCAGCCAGCTTGGCTCTGGGGAGAAAGGAAGAAATTCCATGCAAAATCCTAAAGGATCCCTCCTGGGGGTCCCCTCTGCCGCAGCTGGTGGCTTTGTGGGATCAGAGCTGGCTGAAGCATCGCACTCTGCACAAATCTTCATGTCCTTGGCAGCACCTTGAGGACTCAGTATCAGGGAAAACACACCTGGACTTACCCTGCTCCTGGCTGGAGAGCAAAGTGAGTCCTGCCTCAGGAAAATGGAGGGGAAAACGTCATTCCAAGAGAGTTTTCATCAATAAACAGAGAGGAGCAGCCTCTACCAAACCCACTCCACAACAAACTTCCAATTGCATCCTCCACCTGCAAGGAGAGCCCTGTGGCAAGAGCTTCCCCTGTTCCCAGAGGGTTTGGGTGCTGGTGGTCCCTCACTTTGCTGCTCCATCACTTGTGCAAAGCAAGGGCTGTCCCAAAACGTAGATCTCGGCTCCTGATATCCCACCTGCAGTGCTCCAGCCTGCTGCAGGCACAGGGATTGGGAAGCTGCAGCACCACTGAAGCTGTCATCCTGCAGAGATGCTGCACTCCCCCAGCACTTATGCAAGATTTATCCAGCTTGATGCCCTTTGTATCCCACAGGAATGAGTTATGGCACCTGGGAGCTCTCTGCAGGGTGGGGAAAGGGGCACCCAGGGACAGCACAGCGATGTGGGAGCTCCCAAACCAGGCTTTGGCAGCCCACACATCCCCAAGGAGAATGAGGATGAAAAAGGTTGCACAGAGAATCCACCTTCCTGCTTGACTGGTCAGTCCCACAGCCAGGAAAACTCTTCCTGGAAGCCAGTGGAGTTTTTTCCTGCTTGTTTCTTTGGTTTTTATTTTTTTTTTTTATTTTTTTTTTTTTTTTTTTTTTTTTTTTTTTTTTTTTTTTTTTTTTTTACTATCAAGGCCCATCTGGATGCTACAAATGCCCTGCAGGTCTGTAAGGGATGGGCTTTGAACACATCCCAAAAAGTTCTGCTTAGAGTGCCACCATGGGAGCTGGTGGCACTGACACCTCCATGCACCCAGGGACATCCAGGAGAGCAGCAACCCCAGCCTGGCCCTGGGGGGGGTTGTTGGCTTTAAATACCTCCAAAGGAAGAGGGAAAAAAAGACAAGGGAAAAAATTCCAAGCAGCAAACAAAATAAATCTTCCTCTCCAAGCCAAAACAGAGAGAAAATAGCCAGGGACCTTGGCCGGGAAGTTGTTTATTATAGTCCTGAGGTTCACTGCCAATTTCAGCAGTTGGACAATTTTCCTTTTGCAGCCCAGAAATAGCCACCCCTTCGCTGGGTAGCCCTGGGTGCTGCCAGGTGGGCTCCTCTCCTGTACTCCCAAAACATCCCTGCTCCAGCCAACAGCCTGACCTGCCCGGAACCCCCCGGGCAGGCAGAGGGTTCGCTTTGGCAAAGGGATTTTCGGGAATCACCTGCAAAGCCGAGATCCCGCACGCGAGTGGAGCCCCGGCCCTGCCTGCAGCGGGATGCGCTGCCAGGCGCAGCTGCCCTCTGGCTTTGTTTCCAGGGATTAAAAGGGGAAAAAAAAGAAGAAAGGACTAAAGCCCAGGAGAGCAGGAGCGATGGACACACCTGCCTGTGGCATCACCCCGCAGCTGCTCCCCTTCACCCCCAGGAAAGAGGCAGCTGCTGCTCGGTGGGGTCTGGGGGTCCCATGGGAACAGGGAATGCTGGCCCCAGGGATGGGTAAAATCGGGATTGCCGTGTTCTCTTTGCCTCCCTCTCCTCATCCCATGAAGACGTAGGACAAAGGGAAAGGCAGGCTGCCTCCAGCACGAGGCCTTTTGTCTTTCAATTAAAAACAAACACAAAATAAGAGCCGGGAGGGACCCGCCCGCTGCAGCCGCGCGGCTCCTTCGCACAGGCGGCTCCGCCGGCTTTCCTCAGCCCGAAGGAATCCGCGGGCTGGGAAATCAAATCCACGTGGGATGCGAGAGAACGCTCCTAAGGGGCCACACGCCCCCCTGAAAGCCCCCGGCCCCCCGGGGGACACTCCTCCCTCGCAGAACCGGCAGTGGCGCGGCTCCAGCTCAGGCAGTGACTCCACAGCCACATTCCCTTTCCTCTCTTCCCTCCCTCCCTGCCATCCCTCTGGTCCCCAAATGTGGCCATGGGGATAGGAGGCTCCTGCCCTGCACCCTCCACAGTGGATCCAGCCCCTGGCACCGCCCAGGAGGCTTTGGATGCCCCCAGCCCAGGAGGAGATGCTCATGGTGGTGTTTTAACTCCTGCACAATGCCGGTGTCGTCGCTGCCTTCTGCAGGTGGCAGCGGCAGAAAGCACAGGGTCCTGGGCCACCAAGTGGGTGGGGGATGAAAAGCACCGTGCCAAAGAGGATCGAGGACAGCTTGATGTTGCAGAAAAGCACCTGGAGGAAGCACACCTGGAGTCTGGGAGCACCACTCAACACCATCAACAGGCTCTGAGGCTGCTGAGTGTCCTTGTAGGAAAGGACTGAGCCCCACAGGTGATGCTCAAAACCCAGGAGATGCTCAGTCCCCTCTCCTCAACCCACTAAACCCATAAAACCATAAGGAAATCACATTATTGTTACACAGAAGCTGAAACTCCATCTGGCCAAGAGAATTTCCAGAAAAATCTCCTTCACTGTATATCCCTGAGGTTTGCTCCCCTCACTGCCCCTGCAAGTCAGGGTCACATCAGGCTTTTGGCCAGGGCCCCAGGAACCCAATTCCCTGCTTTGCAAAGGAAAAATTAAATTTTCATTCAAATTTTCACTTTGGCAGCCAAGATATCGGCTCAATTTCCACCTGCTGCTCTGAAGCCTTCGCTTTGCATGGGAGAAGCACACAACTGAGAGTTTTCAATTATAGAGCACTTGCATATAAGGGCAGGAACAGCCAGGAGTATGGATTTTAAGCCTAAAAAAACATGAAAATAAAAACAAAATGAGAGGCACTCGGAAGGACACGGTGCCCCGGGAGGGACCGGCTGCTGCTTGGCTGGGTGGAGCAGGGCCACCACTGTCAGCCCATGGATGTGCTTGTTCCAATCTCAGTGCCAACAGCTTGTGACACAGAGTTGGGCCCTTCTCTCCCCAAAATCAGCCCTGCAGCTCTGGCTGGGAGGTGCCAGGGCTGAACTCGAGCCAGGTTTGAAGCAGGAACATGAGGCAGGTTTGGACCTTTCCCTCGAAGGAGGCGTGAGTGGGGCTGCCTTCCCCAGGCTATTGCTGTACCCTCTTCCAGAGGGATAAAAGAGGATTTATCCTCCCTGCGGGGCTGGGGATTCCCACTCTGAAGCTGCAATTAGACTGGAAACTGCTCCAAGTTTCATCAGTGGCTTTGGAAAAGTGGCTGGGAGAAGAGGGGAGCTTGGCACTGCTGGGCTTGAATGCAGTGCCCAGCCAACACCCCCTGAGGGATGTCTGCTCAGCCTCGAGCCCCAAGAGCAGCTCATCCCAATGTCCTGTAGGAGGAATTTCCACCTGCATCTCTCAGGGATGGCCCTCTGAGATCCAGCCAGGCTGCTGGGTTGGAACTTCAAGGAGCAGAGGTCCATGAACAGCTGAAGCCCATCCCCAGCAACCCCTTGTACATTCCAATAAACCCCATCACCGTGGGAAGAGCAGTGCTGGCTCCCAAAATCATCCCAGGGAACAAGAAAACACAGCCTGGCCTCCCCAGCTCCAGCATCTCACAATTCCTCATCCTGTCCCTTGCTCCTTGAGACGAGAGACCATCTCCACCTGGCTCCAACCTTTCAGGTGGGTGCAGAGAGTGAGAAGGTTTCTCTAAATATCATCCCAGCTCTCCAGAAATTTCCCTTCAGGCTGCTAGAGCAGGCAGGGAGCCCCTGGTTTGCAGCCTGGAGCTGCACAGAGCCTGATGACCCCCCCAAGCCCAGACTTTAACCTCAGTATCAGCGAGCCGGCAAATCCCAGTGTGTGGGACCACCAGGAATGTGACATTTGCCAGAGCCCCTGCAAGGAAAGCCAAGAACTGGGGCAGGATCTGCAAAAGGCAGGAGCAGGGAAGCCTTTGGGGACACATTAAGGAGACTTTGCAGGAGGAGATGATGCTGACACTCTGCAGACACCCAGCATTTTCCAACAGATCCAGACACGACTCCTGCTCTCCAAACTGGACTCTGTGGAAAAGGAGGAAACCACATGGCCGTGTCCCCCCTCCCAACACCCAGCTCCTCCGAGGGGATCAATCCCACTTCCTAAGGGACCTTCCCAAGAGCAGACCCTGCCCTTCCTCCCCCACTTTCAGCCTGAGCATCAGCATCTCTGCGAGCCAGCCCGTGTCCCATGTTCGCCCCCTGGCCGGTGTGGGGGACTCCCGTGGCCCCCCCGCCAGGTCCAGCTGCACGGCACACCCGAGGGGCCGCCGCCGGCCCGGCAGCAGCTGCCTTGGCCCGGCTTCAAGCCCAGCACTGCTCGAGAGCAGCTTGTTATTTCGGTCCTGCTCCGGGGTTATTTTTAGAAAGAGCTGAACACCCCTTCTCCCAAACGGCTCCTCCAGGGATGACCTTGCGGAGCTGCAGCCGCTCACTCCCTGCTCCACCACCCCTTTCTTTGGGGACTGTCACCCACCGCCCCCAGGGTCCCCACCCTGTGCAAATCCCGGTGGCAGCAGCGTCGCTGCACCGCGGCAGCAGGGCGAGGAGGGAGGGGGATGAAGGCTGAACTACATCTCAACCCCTGCCGCCATCCAGGTTCGCTCCCGGTTTCAATTATCACCTGCTGGAGCAGCAGCTGCCGAGTGCCGGGAACTCAAAGCGAGTCAACAAGGTCTTGTTGTTTCAGCTGCTCGGGGGCACGGAGCTCCATGCGCTCCCCCCGCCCGGCTCCGCAGGGATGCAGCTCGCCCCTGTGCGTGCAGGGCTGCGGCGCTTCCATCATTCCCCCATCCCGCTCTCCCGGGCAGGTAAAAGCTGCTGGAGCTGCCGAGGGGGGAGCGGAGAGAAACCTCAATAACAACAAGGGGGAAAAAAAAGAGAAAGAAAGGAAGAAAAAAAAGCCCCAAGAAGCAGCCGCTGCACAGAGGTTATCCGGGGGACAGAGCAAATAATTGGCGAGGCGAACAATGCATTTTAATTAAACCTCTGCAGGAAACGAGGGGAGGGAATCAAGTTAATTGCATGGAGCGGGAGCAGGAGATTAAAAATGCTCTTTGCTCAGAAGATGGTGGCTCCCATCCGCCTTTGCCGAGGAAAACAAGGCCACCTGGGGTGGCAGTGCCGGCGTGGGGACACGCAGCTCGCTGGCTCTGCCGGGGCTCGGCGTGACAGCAGGGTCTGGGGGATCGTGCTGATCCCCTCTGACAAGGGGCTGGAGGAGCCCGGTCCACAGGGGTGGGTGCAGGGTGAGCCTGGGTGTGGGAGCTGCCCTGAGAAGTCCCACAGGGATGGGGACATTGCTTGTGTCTGCAGGAAAAGGACCATGAGACGCATCCCAGGGGATGTGTCCCATCACAGCTCTGCCCTTCCCCTGCTGCACGTCCTCTGCTCAGCCCAGGCTGTTCCTGGCACTCTCCCCATGAAAAACCACCAGCATTTACCTTTTCCTGCCCATGATACTTCAAATTTCACCTCTCTCAGCTTGAGACCCTCTGTTTTTTTCTCAACTACTTTCTTTCCTGATGTTTCAAGCCCTTGTTTTCACCCCACCCTGGACACCACAAATGGAGAGACCCCGACTCGCTGCCAGTGAGCCCCAGAAGAGCAGCACATCCAGGCTCCCCTCCTGCTCAGGAGAGGAAACAGCATCACTGACCCCAGGCTGCTGGAAGACGGGGCAGGACCGAGCACCCCACACCGGCACAGGGGAGTGCTCCCAGCCCAACCCCATCCCCCTGGGCACCCATCCGCACGGCATCCGGGGCAGGAGGCACCAACCTCTGCTCCGAGGCAATTTGTGAGCTCGCGAACCCTGCCCTGCCTCCCGCCGCCTGCTAATGAGCCCCAGCCCGGTCTGCCTGCCATGAGAACAGCAATCAGAGCCACCGCTCGCCTGCTAGGAGCAATCTCCCTCCTTCCCTCCTCTGCATAAATTTCCCAGGCTGTGGTTTTCAGCCTCTTATCCCACATAGCTTTATTCACAAGAGAAGTCCCACTGGGGCAAGGAAATTACTCCAGCGAGGAAAATTACCCGGGCACGGGATGCACACCCAGGGCACCAGGCGAGGGGCTGGGGTAGTTTGGTTTTTTGCACAGAATTGAAACCAAAATAAATCCACGGAGGGAACTCAGAGCCAAGCCTTGCTCCTGACCACGGGTAAGAGGCAGACAAATTATAGCAATTAAAAAGAAGAAAGAGGCATGTGGACTTTCATATCCACAAACCTCAGGACGCAGCCGGTGGGGGAGAGAGCGTTTCCCAGTCACACACGGGCAGCAAAGCCAACGCACATCACGAAATACTCCGTGTCCTCAGAGGCACAAGCTGTCCCTCCAGGCACCGGTGCCACCAGCGTGAGCACGAGGCTGGGACAGCCTGTACCTGCTCAGGATGGCTGTCAGCAGCAGGACACAGGCTGTATTGTCCCCAGAGCTGGAGATTGAATTGCAGGTTGGCCCTCCCCGCTGTGCACAAGCGCTGCCCTGATGGGAAACGAGAGTTCAGCCGAGATCTTCCGCTTTTCCCCTGCAGCTGCAGGCGGACAGGCAGGAAAACCACAGAGCTCTGCTCAAACGCTCACACCGAGCAGCTTTCCAGCCGGAGAAACGCTGCTGCTTCACCACATGCTTAAATTGCATGTTGGGAGGGAGGAAATTGGCCACTATTTTCACCCCAAAGCTGTGGTGGAGCCAGGAGGTGAAGCCCGTCATGCTGACAGTGAAATGGCTGCAGCATCCCCAGGCTGTTTGTTCAACAGGAGCATCCCAAGTGGGAACAAGGCTGGATTGCAGTCAGCATCTCCAGGAAAGGGAGGGAAGGGGGGGCAGAACCAGCAGGGCCAACCCAAAATCCCAGACACCCCCTTGCTGCTGCCTCTCCATCACTCCTGGGGCTCTCCCAGCCCACCTGGGGGTCTCCACGGCACCCCTGGAGATCTGCGAAGATCCCTGGCTGCCAGCAGGGCTGTGGGAACACTCTCCTCTGCCTGCCATGCTGCAGGGACAGGGACATTTGGCAGCTGCCTGCCGGGAAGGTGTCTGGAGTGCAGTGGGAACATGAGTCAGAGCTCCCTGCTCTCCCTGACGTCTCCCTCCTGCTCATTTATTCAGCACGTCAAATATTTGCCCTGCGCAGACCCGCGTTATCCAGGAGGGTTTTTTTTTCCTTTCTGCTGGCAGTGACAGCTTCAAAAAAGCCACCACAGTGCCATCTTGGGAAACTTGACCTCCCAGCTAAGCAGTTCCAGCATCCTTTTCCTCGCCTCCTCCAGGAACCGGCTCCTCTTCCAGCACAGCCATCCCCTCTGTGAGGGATGGAGAGGCTGGATGCCAAAACCCACAGGCTAAAGCAACAACCCACAGGGCTGCAGCGGGGAAAGGTCATTTCAGACCCACTTCCAGCACGGCCTGAGTGACAGCAACGCTGGGAGCCTGCGGGAAGCAAGCAGTGGCCCTGCTGTCCCCTCATGTCCCCAAGCATCCTGCCTGGAAGCGGCACACGCAGTGGCAGGAGAGGCCAGCCAAGGAAAACTGCTCAATTTTGCCTCCCTTCGGCAAGGAAGTAGCTTTGCTGGCTGCCAGCCCCACAGCAACCCCCTGAGGACCTCAGGCTTTTCCTTTTTTTGAGCCACATCCCTGGATTTCTTGCTGAAAGGGGTGCTTACACCCTGAATTCCCAATCCCCAGGGAGAAGGAAAAGTGTTTATCCTTTATTAAAAGCTAAAGGCTGGAGAAGGTGACCTTGAGCAGAGGTGACACAAGAGAATTCACATCCCACCTGGCCCCACGGGAATTTTATCCCAGGGTTGCAGCCAAAAATGTCCCGTTTCATGGAGAAAGTGCAGAAATGGCTCATAAAGCACAAGCTTGGGGATGCAGCTGAGCAGATCAGCTGCCAGATAAAGACAGCATGCTCTGGGGGAAAACACACCTGCCTCCATCCTGGCTGGAAAAGGAGGAGGAAAATCTCCCTTCAGTTTCCATTCCCAGCAAGGACACACACAAGGCTTTCACCTTTTGCAAGAGCTGCCCAGGATCAGGGCTGGCATTTCTTGCTGGTGGGGGCTCCAGAGCCTGCTGGTTGGTCCCAAGCCAGCCAGCTCAGCATTCCTCCTCTTCCTTGGGAAGTTACAATGCATGGAAAAGCCTTAAGGCTGGAATAAAATTACAAAAAGCTTCTGCAGTGCTGTCAGAAATAGCACCAGGAGAGAAGGGAACTGCCTGGTGGGTTTGGCCCCCTCAGTCCTGCATCCTGCTCCATCCCTGAGCTCCACACCCAGCCAGCTCCAGAGGGAGAGAAAGCATGCTGATTTCCTGGGATTTTCCAGCTTATCCAGTGTTTACAGAGCTGCCCATCCCTCTTTGCTTGTGGAGGGGCAAATTTGGCTGAGCCTACGGCAGGGACTGCTGGCAGATGAGCTCAGAGTCCTTTGGGGAAACCAGCAGGGGAAAATCCAGCTCAGCCAAGACACCCCCTGTGTCTCCCAGCTGGACAAGGAGCTGCAGTGACCTTGCCCAAACATGGCCTGGAGTTGGAAGCGAGGAAGGAGAGGATGTGACTCACATCTGGGATGTGGCCACAGAGGACAGATGTGTTTTATTACTGTCCAGCCCCTCTCTGCAGCTCTGTCTCAGTGACTCAGCCTTGCCTTCAGGCCCTTCCTAAAGGAGCCACAGCATAGCCCTTCCCAGCAGCTTCCCTCTGCTGCAGTAAAACGGATTTGGGAAGTTCAGGCTCCTGTGAAGGGGAAAAAATAAATTAAAACAAATCAAAGTTATGTTTCTGCATGGGAATCTTCCAATTTCAGTGGTAAATCATTCAGAGAATGATGAAATCAAATGTTTTAGTGGCAGGATTCATCTCTTCAGAGACTTTAAAGCTAAACATGCCCCAATCCCAGTGGGAAGGACAGGCAGGAGTCCCCTGGGTTTTCTTGGACATGTCCCACAGGGCAAGAGGAAACATCTGGAGATATTCCATGTCTGGAGGGAGGAATGGGGGGATTTCAGCAGATCTCCTTCCTGCAATCCTGAGGAAACTCAGCAGCATTAAGTGGAGAGAGCCCCAAAGCACTGATACCAGGCAGAGCCACCATGTGTTAGACATCAGAGAATCCAAAGAGGGGAGCTCTGCAGCCAGCTGGGTTCAGCTCGTCGTTTCTGGGCCTTCCTGTGAATCCCGACACAGCTCCCCCACCTTGGGAAGGGCTTCCCTTCCCACACCAACCCCCAAAGAGCCTTTGGCACACTCACCTGCACTATTTACCCACTGCTGCCACCAGGTCCCGAGGGACACACGGGGTGACAGCCCTGCCCAGAACCCCCCTTCACAGCTGTGCTTTTCCCGGAGGGAGAGCAGGTGGAGCACATCAGCCGGGCTTTTCCAGCCACATCCCGGCCTCGACAGCACCGGGAGCCAAAGCTCCGTGAGCCCCCCGGGGCCAAGCGCTGCCCGCCCCGGGAGCCAGCGGTGCAGTTCGCCTGGCAGACACTGGATGGGGCTGCGAAACCGGTTACCGGCACAGCTGGCACGGCCGGGGGGCACAGCGGCCTCTGCCAGATGTTTTGGGGTCCCTCTTTGCGGGTGCCAGGTTGGCCGTGCCACAGCTGCCGCCACTCACGCGGGATGCAGTGCCGGGTACCAGGTGGCTTCAATCTGGGCTCCACCTCTCCTGGATGATGAGGGAGTATCTGGCAGCGCCTGGGGAAAGCTGCAGGCTTCACCTCCCAAAGCTTTTCCATGTTCTGAGCACCTGGAAAATGCTAGAGGCTTCACCTCCCAAAGCTTTTCCATGTTCTGAGCACCTGGAAAATGCTAGAGGCTTCACCTCCCAAAGGTTTTCCATGTTCTGAGCACAGTGATGGGAAGGGAGAGCGGGAGCTGCTGCCTTGCAAAGTGCTGATGAAGATTTCTGCTGCAGTGGCAAGATGAGGTGAGTTTCCTCCCTCCCTCCTGCTTGAATCCCAGCTCTTTGAGGGACTTTGGACAAGGGCACAGAGTGGCAGGACCAGAGGGAACGGCTTCACATTGTCAGAGGGCAGGGTGAGATGGGGTACTGGGGAGAAACTCTTCCCTGTGAGAGTGGGGTGGCCCCTCAGAGCAGCTGTGGCTGCCCCTGGATCCCTGCAAGTGCCTGAGGCCAGACTGGATGGTGTGTGCTTATCTCTGGGACTTTCATCTGTTTTTCCAGCACCTTCTTTGCTGTGCCATGCTTTGCTCATCCCTCTTTGCTTAGTGCCAGCTGTAATGTGCTGAGGGGATGGGCGAGGGCCAGAACCTCTGTGTTGGGGAGTTCTGAGCTGGCTGATCCTGCGTGTTGGGGCCTTTGCTGTGGCAGAAGGGCTCCTGGCTGTGTTTTGGCATTGTGCCACCCCAAACCCGCTCCAAACAAAGAGCATTTTGTGGGCACGGCGCTGCCCTTTGAAGTCTCAGTGGTGGCTGTTACCAAGCAGGTGCTATCAGGGAGGTGTTGACGCAATCGCTTCCTCCAAGCCCCGTGTCCCCAGGCTGGGCTGGCTCTGTTGCTTGGGGACAGACTGCTGTCCCCTCTGCAGGGCCGTGTGCCAGCCCAGGGCGTGCAGAGCCCCCTTTGCTTTGGCAGGGATGGTGGCAGTGACACTCCCAGCCTTGCTGTGATGCCGCCCTTGTCTCTGCTCTGCCCGGCTGGGGCTGCTCTGCCCCCAGTCCTTGGGAAGCTGCTCCGTGCCCTGCCCTGGATCGTTAACCATTACCTTTCCATCCTCTCTGCAGCAGGGCCAGCAGCTCCATTACTGCTGTGGGCAGCTGGGCTGGGAGGAAAGGGGGTGCAGGGATGGGCAAGCATCGCGGTATGACATGAAATGAACGACACTTACATGCTGAGATGTCTAAGGCAAAAAAATGTGTTTATTTCTGGACCTCGATATTTATAGAATTCTGAAAGTGGCTATGGATTGGAGGATGAAATTGCCACTCTCTAACCACCCTGNGGGCAGCAGGATCAGAGCTTGTGGAGTGTCCTGGGAGTCCTGGCTGTGCCGTGCTGGTCAGGGACGTGCTGCCTCCCAACGGTGTCCTGGGGACACGGCCGGTGGTGGCACCACGTGTCTTGTCCCCTCTTCGCGAGCAGGATCAGTGGCCTGAGCCCCTGGGCTCCCTGTGCATGCTGAGAGCAGTGTGGCAGCGAGCTGTCACTGCTGCTGGGCTGGCACACGATGTCTTGGGGACACTGGCACAGGACATGGCTCTGCCCCGCAGCTTTTGGGGGATGCAGATGGGGACAGTGCTCGGACAGCCCATTCTTCCCCATCCTTCCTGCCCCTAACAGCAAATTCTGTCTGCCTTGGGCTCCCCCGGACTGGACTGGTGGTGTTTGATCCATTACACCAAAGTGCCTGTTCTCATTTGGCTCATAATTGTTAACCATTATATTGTCTTTTGATCAATCATCAGAGCCTCAAATGACCTCAAAGAACCCCTGTGACATCAAGTAACCCCTCTCTGGGACTTCAGGAAAGGGTAGAACCAGGGAGGAATTAACTCATCACCTTTATCACTAACTGGGGATTCTTGTCAGTCATGCTAATTTGCTAAAATACCAAAATTGTATTTTAAATATGGTACAGGGCGTGTTTTCATTCAGTGTGTCATGCACATAAGGATCCTTTTAGAGGGAACCCCTTTTTATCAGTCTGGCTCACAATTTTAGCACCAGGGAAAAGGTTTTGGTTCCTGGTGACTCCACCAGGACTTGTGACACAGCTGCTTGCACCCCCACCATCCACAACTTTTAAAGAAATCGTGAGTTCTTCGTGGTGCTCCAGGAAACTCCAAGAGTTCCAGAATCCAGCACAGGAGTAGAAGTACAATAAAAAGCATTTTGTTGCTAGCATTTGTGGGTTTGCATTTGGAGATCTCTTGTGGGGTGTTTTGGGTTGGAAAGGGGCAGAGGGAGGGTTTTGTTCATTCCCTGTGTTTTGTTCTTCCCTCAGTGTTGGAATGTCACCCTTTCTGAGTTCCTCAGAGAGACAGATGAATGCAGGGGTTGAATTAAAGCCTTTAGACAAATTAAGATATATTAAGCTACATAGATATGAAATAGAAGTGTAGGTTTAAGTTTGAAGTAAGTGGAAGTGTAAGTTATAGTTTTAAGTAAGTAGAAATACATTTTAAGTGCCTTAAGAAACTGTGTTAGCTAGAAACTGTTATCTATTATATAATATATATTATTATATATAATCCATATAATATGTGTAATATTTATATATATAGACAAATATATATACTATATTTTAAAATATATGTCTATTAAAATAAATAAATTTAAAGT
>VYZP01064578.1:30597-57976 GCA_013400635.1 Hypocryptadius cinnamomeus | reverse complement strand
GGTTTTAGCTTTTATATTTTTCATATTAGGGGATGCAAGATCTCTTCACAGAGTAGGGAGACAAAACAATTCCTTCTCTAGCTGGGGACCAAGGACAAATGACCCAAATCTCAGGCCCAAGAGCATAAACAACATGGACTGAAGAGAGAAAAACAAGAAGGATGGGACTTCATGGGCTGGAGCTGGAATTAGACAATTAATTCCAATATGCAAATGGACCAGAACTTATTAAAGTGAGAGACCCCGTGACCAGTCAGGCATTTTGTGACCATTTTGGTTCATCTTGGGTGTAGCCCTGGCTGGGCTCTTGTGCTGCCCAAGGTGGATCCATTGAGGCCTTTTCATAAATCCCTGCTTTATTCTTTAACTCTGTCTAGCCTCTGTTCTAGGTCAGCCTCCACAAGGCATCAGTTTCACCACTTCCCTGAGCAGCCTGTTCCAATACCTGACCTCCCATTTCAGTGAAGAAATTTTTTCCTAATATCTAATGTAAACCTCCTCTGATACATCTTGAGACTATTTCCTTTTGTCCTGGCACTTTTACCTGGGATAAGAGACTGACCCACACCTTGATACAACCTCTGTCAGGAAGTTGTAGAGAGCAAGAAGGTCTCCCCTGAGCTTCCTTTTCTCCAGGCTAAGCAACTCTGTTTCCCTCAGCAGCTCTTCGTAAGACATGTGCTCCAGACCCTTTCCCAGCCCCATTTCCATGTTTTAGGGAAAAAACTTCTGAGTGTCCCCAGATTCTGAGATGCAGCCTCACTTGTGCCCATTACAGGGAGACAATCACAGTGTTAACTTGGTATCAAGGGCTTACCAGGTTTTCTGGGCTGTGGAGCTCGTGTGTAGTGGATGCACAGCGAGTGATCAATGACTTGAACATGGCACTCACAATAATACCTTCTACACTCTGGGCTGTAGACTTGTTGTCCACTGTGGTGAAGTTATTCCCAAATCCAGCCTTATCTGTAAATTCAAGTACAAGCAAGCCATCTTGTCGGGCACAGTTTAAAAGAGAGGGCTTAAAGACACATGTAAAGGGATTATGATATATGAGAGAAGGACACGTCCCCACCTAATACCCTATGCTCAATTCTCACAATCCCACCCCACAAAAATACAGCAAAGGGTAAGCAAAGGGTAAAATAAATTATAAGCATGAAAGTTTCCCAGAAATAGCTGTGAAAAGCTGATACTTTCAATCCTTATTAAAAAGGATTGAAAGTATCAGGACAATTCTCGCTTTGTTCCATCCACACCTCTCATTTAAAGAAGTGCAGAATAAGTTTTCAAATTTGAGCAATAACTCCAGTTTTTCTAGTTACCATTCTAAGGCATAAGAGGTGTTTGATTAAGCAGCAAAGTGACAACACCCACAAAACAAAAATCTTCTCAACTATAGGAATGCTTTTCTTGGAAGGTGCACGAGGACACCAAGCTTTCAGAAAGACTCAAAAAAGAATTACGCATTTACATGAATTACAAAAAACATCCCAGTTTCCTGAGATGAGAGAAAAGACTCAAGAGCTGCTTAAGCTGTCATGTTTCAAAGAATAAGCCAGTCAATAATTGATGAATACTTAGGGAAATGTCATATGGGAATCTTCCTCATGAAAGCTGGCTATATAATGTTCTTTGATGCTTTCTCTGAAATCCCTGGCATCAAAGACAGGCTAATAAATTAGTCAGACACCCTGAGTGTTTCAGAGGAGCTATTCCTACTCTGTAAACAGTCACTCTTAAATGTTGTTTCATGCAGTGACCAAGCATAAATGTTTGATTGTTCTAATAGAGAACATAATTTTCCTAACTTGAAAACATCCTCAAACCCCCCTATGTATACACATGCATGTGCATTTGTAACTGCAGGCAAATGCATCTGTGTGTCTATATTCTCGTTCATTCAAGCAGTTCTTGCTGCTTACTGTGGTGCCTTCTAAGCTCTGAGGCACCACAGAGGGTTTTAAAGCTCAATTATTTCTCCATTCAGAATAAACTGTGTATTAAACTGGCCATTCCACCTGGTGCCTTGTCAGGCCACGAAGCAGAAAACTTCCTGCCCAAGGCATGGTTTAGTGAAAATCTCTTCTGTGAAGAGCCATGAACAAGAGGCAGGATGAATCAAAGGGAGCCCTTCAATTTCAGGTGCACTGTATGCTACAAGACCCAAGGCAAGCTCACTGGGTGGTCAGAGGTCCAACTCTCTTGACCCCCACTGGCTAAGGATACAGTTTATATATTCTGAGAATAGCAAATCACATTTTGTGGTTTGTGAAGGACAAGAATGTGGCTTCTTTCTGATGGCACAGTTTAAAATACACAAGTGACTGATGCCAGGAGTACTTACTATCTGTGATTGGCTCCATGCAGAATCCCAGTAAAGCATGCAGGAAATCCACCACGTTATTGAGAGAATCCTTGTTCACGTAATCTCTCACGGTCTGCCGGAATTGCATCTTGTCCAGTTTGTACAGTTTCGTGAGGCAGTTCTGGGCCTACAACAGTGCCCATCAAATCATATCACATCAAAGTACGTGCTCAAGTTTTGCTAACAAGAGCAAGGTAATTTTGCACTTAGCCAGTGTTCTGCTGTCTCTGAACGGTCCCATAACAGGACAGGTTCACCTCTGGAGCCAACAAGAAATTCAGCACAAAAGAGAGTGCACCAGTATGGGTGCCACTGTTTGAGGTGGTGATAAAGACACTGCCAGCTGTATCTCATGTCCTCTCTCCCTGTGCCCAACCCCAAAGCAAAATCTCACTGGATGTAAATGAACTGGGAATGCACCACCTCTGTCAATGCTCAGTGCCTTGGTGGAACAGGTCTTAGCCTCAGGCATCTGATTTTCACCCTCCAGCTCAGACCCAACCTATTGAATATGCCCCTATACCCAATGACCAATTTACATTGTACGGAACGCTAACTTTTTAATTAAAAAGCTATTCATTGGCAACTTCTTATCACAAAACTATCCATCCTACCGGGACCCCATGCAGCCTAGAGTTAAAAGAATCTAAAATATCATCTCTACAGGAAACAAGAACTCTCCTGTTATCTAGAATAGGGTGCTTAACTTTCCAGTAGACTCAGACATGATTGTCCACGCAGTCAACACAAACGCTGCATGCAAAGCAGTTTGGCCAGACAAACACACAGAAAATGCAGCAGACTTACACATGTAGGAAAATATTTTCCTCAATTCAATGGGCCTGATAAGAACCTTGGTTCCAAGAGACATATTCATTTATACTTGATGTTATGCATAGGTCTAAATGCTTTGCTGGCTCAGTTCCAACAGAAAAATCTAACTGACATGGTGATGAATATGGTACCTGTTCAACCAGTGCTCTGTGCAGAACCTTTCTACTGCTACCACTGGGACTCTCTCACCCCATCTTGTCCAATTGTGTCCATTCCTGCAGTACCTGGAAATCTAGCTAACACAAGAACACTGCAAGGACACAGAGCAGCCAATCCATCTCTGAGAAATCAACCTCAGAGCCCAGAACCTAATTATAGCTCTGTTGGCACGGCTCAAGCTAACCAAAGCCATGGAGAAGAATGTGGTTCACACACATCCCATGAGATTAGTAAACTCTTATTATAGCCATGGAAACTGCTCCCTTTCTGCAAGCACACAAGGTGAGGAGAAGGCAGGCACTGAGAAGGCCTTTGAAAGGCTCCCATTTAACAGGGAGTTGGACTGATCTCAAGGAGACAAACTTCTGGATTAAATCTGATGTCTTGGCTACATTCTGTGCACTTTCCAAGGTCTTAACTGGGGCCGAATCAAAAATGTTAGGAATCAACAGTGATGACCCACAATATCCTTCAAAGGGGTACGAGTGAGTCTACAAGTCTTTTACTTCCTTGCAGAACAATAGAACAAGTACGGTGCAAATACAGTGCACTCCAACCATCAGGAGCTGATGGAGCAGCCCAGCAGCAATCAGTCATAATCACCATTAGCAAAGGTGGGCATACTTACACCTCATACTTTTGGATCTATGTAGGCAATCCAAGATAGCTGCACCTCTGGTAAATAGAATACTCTTTTGGGGTACTGTCCTGTGAAAAATTACTAACACCAGCTCACACATGGAATTTGCTCCCATGTATTGTCCCAACCCATCCACTGGTGCGGCCAGAAGCACCCTGGGCCCCAGGTGAGCCCTTAGAAAGCCCCAGGGACTGGAAGGCAACACTACAGCTGAAAATCTGCTACGGCTGGGCTGCAACACAGTCTGTGAGCTGGGGCAAAAAGCAACACATTTACTGTCAATACAGGGAAAGCTACAGAGGGGGCAGGCAGCCATCTCAGCAGTACAAGGGGGGACACTTTAATGAGCTTTAATTCTCTTACATTCTCCCGAAATACCTGGAGTCTCAGGCGATCTCCAGAGAGCCCACGGTGTCCTTCTCCACAACCATAGGCACAGCCCAAGGACTTCACAATTTTGATCAGCATTGTGAGTGCTAGCCTATGGGTGCTGACAGATGGGCCTTCATCCTGAGGGTCACAGAGGGAAGGACAGTGTGTAACCCTGGCACAACCACTGGCATTTTGTTAGCATTTTATTTTTGACTAACTGCTTTCCATTTCTCATCTCAGACACTCCATTACTGAGTTGTTATTCTTGAAGTGTTTACTCCAATTATTTTTCAAGTTTAGAGACCAGCCCCTCCTTTTCAGCTCCCATCAAAAAGTTATCAAAATGTGAAGATGCTACATGCTGCTATGCATACTATTCAGAATTTACCTCAAAAAATTAACCCTGAAAAACAGAGTTGGTTTGGCTGAGTAGAAAACCAAGCATCTTTTTAAAATGTCTTAGATATTATGCTACTATAAGCTGCAACCTCAGAGGTCAGCAATATAGCATCTCTTGTCCAATTCTCATAGTGATACTGAAAAATTTAAGACTTCTAGTAATCAAATGAAGACACTGTGCTCACATACTGGGTTCCGTTTTTCCTTTACAAGCTATGAATAATATACCTGAAAAAAACCATTGTCATTGAGGGTTTCAAACACTTTGTCAAGATACTGAAAATGTCCGTGCCAGGCTCACAAACTCCATTTTTGGCTGCTGCTTCTCTGCAGTAGTTACAGTGCTTGAATTCCTAATCATGTTTCCTCAGCAGAACCCCAGGTGAGCACCAGAGCTAAACAGAAGGGCAGCTGCATACACATGCATACTCAATCTTAGCACACATTAAAGTACATTTGGAACTGTATAAAGAAAGAAGCAAGACAAACCTTCTCTTGTTTTTTGTCGTTCTTCTCATATGGCCCTCCTCCTCCTCCTCCACCACCTCCATCACCTCCACCACCTCCTCCACCACCTCCTTCTTCTTCTCCATCTCCAGCTCCACTAATTGTAGGTGGCCCAAACCCACAAGCTGAACCACAAGCAGCCCCTTTAAGCTGGAAGGATCCTTCACTTGGTCTCTTTTCAGGGGCCTCGTTTTCTTTGTTCTCACTCTTTCTCCGAACTTTCTCCACACAGGGCACCACACCAAGCTGCAGTAAGCATTCCACAATGTTCAGTGCCACGTCACAAATCCGGGAACTGATGTCGTGGTTCAGAACCAAGTAAACTGCCTTCAGGACCACCTGAGAGATTCAAACATCGTATTTAAAGCCAGAATTATTTCTGCTCCCAGTAATATTTAGAAATTCTAGATTCCAGAGACTCATTACAGCGGGCACAGTAAAAATTCTGAACAAATAATACACAAGCCTAAATACCAAAAGCCTACAACCTAGACATCAGATAAGAAACCACAGGCTGGGCACAGTCAGGCTGAAAAAGAAACCATGAGATGACATCTGTGAGCCTGAGAACACTGCTTCAGTGCACCAAGAGCTGGCAAATCATTGAGAGGAAAGCAGAAGAAGTGAGATTTAAGGTGCTAGGAGAAAGGTGCTACTCAGTCTTACACTATTTTATAGGGAATTTGGTGCATGCCCCAGGAACACAGCCATTATGTAATACCACCAAAGATCTGATGTGTGCATTCCACATGCACATGCGCTCCTTGCAAGGAGTAACAGGAGTTGCAGTTTCTCAGAGGAGACTTTTAGGATATGCACAAATGTATCTGACTGACCTTTATATACTGCTGAGAGAAGTCATATAAAGAGGTGCAGGAAAAGCCCATCAAACCCCTGATCTCAATGGAACAGCTATATTGACAGAAGAGGGACCTGGCTTTCCTCGTTCCTTGCCAATTACCGAGAGATCCAGCATGCCATTCTTGTGGACAAAGCTGTTGGTTCCATCAATGTGATCCGTATCCTCCAAGCAGCTGTAATTGATGCAGGAGTCTGTCAGGCTCCGTGGGAGGTTGGCACATGCCAGTGGCTCATGGGGCATCTCAGGGATGGGCACCTGGTTGCAAAGCTTCCTCATGTGCTCGCTGAAGAAATCGGCGTACCCCACGTTGAACGAGGCCAGGGTGGTGTTGAAGGTGGCCACAGTGATGGTGGAGATCTGGGACCGCACTGCAGGGAGGAAAACAGCGACCTGTAAATTCATTTCTATCTCTATAGCTACAGAATGGGAGAATGAGGCTGAGCTTGTCTAAAAGGAGCAGCTCTTAAAGTGGTTTGTAATGCCACAAGAAATCACAAGTTCCTAATTCCTATCATGTGTGCAGGGATCAAAGGTAAACTTGTTTCTTCTTTTAACACAGTGTAAATTAGAACAACCTCAAGCTTGTTCTAGAAGTTCAGCTCCCTGGCAGCTCAAGCTGATGTTAAATGGGCAGTCAAGTAGATCAGGCAACTCAGACATTCCAAATCTAATCCAAAAGGATTTTTCTCCCTGCATTAATCCAGTGCCTCATCTTAAAAGAGGCAGTGCCCCTGCAAGGAAAAGAGAAAGAACTCTGCAGCTGAAAGGCAGGGGTGAGGGTAGCAGAACTGCAGCACAGATTTGAAACAGCTTTCCAAGTTGCATTAATCTGGAAAATTTCATCACACCAGTTGAAAAAAACAGTACCTGTGACAGTCTAAACCATCTCCAAAATGCATAGCTGTCTGATGAGAAAGGCACTGCAGTCAAGCTCACAGTGTTCAGAGACAGGAACTTTGAATTGCTCACGTTAGCAAGCTGGCTTTAAGTGCAAATTTTTATCAAGGATGCCTCATGTTTTTAAAGCTCATGCTGATTTCCAGACCCCAGTACTCATAATTTCCTACACCTAGTGCTTTGTAAGTAGATTTATATACCCTCTAGTGCAGAAAGACACCCATAGGGTTGTTTAGACCACCATCTGCCAGACAGTACAGTAACAGGGCTAGAGAATCACAAAGAACCTCCTCCTATGGCTATTAAATATAAACATATTCTAATTAATGAACTAATGACATCTAATACATTTAATAAGCAATGACTCAGTGATGGACTGGTTATATTATGTACATAGCAACTTGCCAGAGTGGCAATCACATTTCCTGACAGCTTGTGCAGTTGTGCTAGCACTGAACTGGCATATTAATTAGGAGAAACATTCTAAGGCCAACAGCAGTACTGTGAACTAGGCCACAATTGGTCAAGGATCAGGGCAGGAATTAGCTGCTTGTATCAGAGAATTTCTTTCTGGCAAGTGTGACTTTTTAGTGGCATTCACTGAAATTTGTATTGTGAAGATGATAAACACTGCATTAGCGCACTTTGTTCCTGAGCTACCAAATTTGATGAGTATCCAAGGCAGATTTTTTTTGTTTCACTGATTTTTACTTAGTTTGTTTCAAAATGGGTAACAAAAACCCACATCCAAATCCTACACAGAAACACAGAATAATTCAGGTTGAAAAGACCTCTCAGATCATCAAGACCGACCACCTCCCTCTTCAAATCCAGTCTAAAGTTCTTCCAGTAAGCCTTGATGACTTCTGTGCAAAGATCCCGTTCCCACTTTGGGTCAAGAGTAGCCTGTCTGTCACCAACAGGCCTGGTGCCATGTAAACCAACCCATGATCAAAACTCCCAAAACTCTGCCAGTATCATCAGGCAAAGAGCCAGGTGTTGATCTTCTGGCTCTTCCTCATCATTTCCTACAACTGGAAGGCTACAGGAGAACACTATTTTTGCCCCTCTTACCTTAACCAGTCATCCCAAATCCCTGAAGGCTCTCTTGATTACTCTGGGACTATTTGTAATTTCATGGCTACCTACCAGAAAAATCAATAATGGATAACAGAAAGCTTTCTCTTCTCATCTTTAACCTGGGCCCCAGGGAGGCAGTAGAATTCTCTAAGTAATGGGTCAGATCTCCACATTGGTCTTTCTGTTCCTTAAGAAGCAAGCCTCCTATGACAGTGACCCATCTGTTTTTCTTTACAGCAGCAGTTTTGACACAGGGCATGGGCTGGCTTAACCTCTGCCACACCTCCAGGGTGGATGAACCAGGTCCTTGTTCATCTCCACCCACAGAGCCCCACACCTATCCTGCACCCAGCAAGGGGGGCAGTCACAGATGAGCTGTGCCCATTGCACCAGGCAGGGACTTGTGCCATTGCCCCTATCCCTTAAATCCCCATGTTCAGCCCAGGCAGAGATAAGAGAAGGGTTCCTCCCTATCACAAGTCCCATCTATTGTCTCTGCCATTGCAGTCACACTGGTATTGCCATTTCTCCAGAGGCCTCGGGGAGACTTTGAGTAAATTTCAAGCCAGACCTCCAACTGGAATGAGGAGAATTAAATAAAAAACCTTGTGATTTCCAGCAAAATCCAGCAGCTGTTGACTGCATAGAGGCATTAAATATCACAAAATTCCCCGTGAAACCATTAAAGATAGCATTACCAAGTTTCTGTTCAGACTTTTGTGTCGTGGTAAGGCAAGAAAACCTCAAACCATGCCTTCTCCCTGCTGATAGCCACCAATCGTTTAACAACTGCTCCAGATAAACATGAACTGTTCGAAACCTTTTTCTTCATAGTACATAAAACCCCTCAAGTGATACGGAAACAAAAAAGGAAAAATCAATTAGTCACATACACGCAGAAACAGGAACTCTTCCTTCCACTCTTCGGGGTTGATGTATCAGTGAAACACCTGTCCTGACGTGTTAAATTTACCTTCTTTGACTGTGTTGTCTCCATGGCTGTTGGAGGGGTCTGGCAGCTCAGAGACCAGCGTGTGATGGGAGTGCGAGTGCCGGGCGCTCAGCCCCTCCATCTCCGTCGCTGTGTCAGAGCTTCCCCTCCTGGTAAACTTCCCTAGGGCGACGACAAGAAATGGAGATTTTGTTTAGCTGCCTGAGAGGTGGCTGGAGACAGCAGCTGTGGTTAAAAATTAAAGGATTGGAGTCTGTAAAAATCAAGGTTTTTCATCATCCTGTGAAGATTATGGTGGGATCCCTCATGTGGGTTCATTGACATAGAGACAAAATGGTCCAAACTCTCTGCAGGGCTCTTCCCCTCAGCACATACTGATTCAGCTGACACCTGCATTCTTAACCACCAGCACCTTCAAGAAAATAAAACTGGTCAGCACTGTATAACTCCATCCTTTGGGGCATACTATTGGAATTTAATTTCTTCTCCCCTTGCCCCCCAAAATAAGTATATTAGAATGAGGAGCGCTAAGGCAAAGGAAATTCTTCAAGAATACAAAAAAATACTGTTTAGTGAACTTAGAAATTTGAGGTAACAAATTTTTAGGTTCAAACACTGTACCTCTGCAATATCAAGACAGTGCAAGCCTCACTGAGAAAATATCCTATTTATATTGTATCCAATATGCACTCCAGGAAAACTGTGAATAGAACTTTTCAGCATACTAACAGAACTGTTAATGATACTAATGACACTGCTGCTAACAATTGTCATACTGTTGTCATAATTGTATTAACTTCATGATAATGATACTGCTGCCTCTCCAAATATTTCTCTTTCAGAGAAGGGAATGCAAAAATTCTTTGACTCTATTTGAAGATGCAATGCTTGTGCAATGCAAGCCTGTAGTGATCTCTGTTCCACTTCAATACACTTTCCACACAGGAAAGTGTATTGAAGTGGAACAGAGATCACTACAGGCTCCCACAGTAGCTATTACTCCAGTAAAGAAGTTTTCAGAGAGAAAGTGAACTGAAGCATAAGTCGTTCAAGGTCTGCTGTGAGCAGTTACCAATAGATGTGTAATGCAAACAGAACCAAGGACACAGGGTGACAGAAGGACTGGATGAAGAAACAGCCCCTGCTGTTCTCCGAATGTTCACAACAGGAGCGAAGCGGAGCCTGGGGCAGACACGGCAATACCTCACCTAAGATGGTGGTTGGCCACCCTCCTCTCTCCATGCCACGCCGGTCCTCTCCGATCCCAGAGAAGCTGCCGAAGGAGAAAGTGCTGCGAGTGGGGGAGACATCCAAGTGATCCTCGTGGAGCAGGAAGGGCACCCCCATCCGTCGCTGCCGCTTCTTGCCGGTGTGGTGGAACGGGATCGACCCTTTGCGCTCGCGCTCCCTGTCCTCTTTGCGGCTCTTGAACTGCAGGAAGGGCAGAGATACAGCAGCAGTTAAGAGGCTTTGAGGCATGGAAAACAACCACTTGAGGGAAAAAGATAACACAGATATATTTCCCAAGTATAACTTTGCACTCTGAGCATTTTATCTTGGCCATTTCCCATGGCAGAATCTAACTGCATGCTGGGATCTCCTGTGAGCATTTAAAGGATTTCAGTCTTGCCCGAGGCTGGGATGGATGCCTTCGGATAATTTTATGACATTCTTTGACCTTGAGCATGGAATGGATGGTTGGAAACCCAGAGCTAAGACAAGCTAAGAAAAGCAGAACTCACTGAATTAGCTGGAACTACGGTGAGCACTGGCACTTAAAACTCAGCACTGTTTGAGCAGCCTCCTCTCTTGCAGTTTCATCAGGACAATTACTTGAATAAAGACTTCAGTATTATGTTTGGGATGTGCATATAAAAGCCAATGTAATAACATACAGAATCAATTCCAATGAAAAGGGATGATGATCTCACATATGGCATGAATACATATTCCAAGCAGACCTCATGAATATACAGTCTGAGCAGACCTTCAGCAGCTACTTAGGGAGACACTGAGGTGCTGAATCATAGGTAAATTAAAGTGCAGTTTTCTTTCACTCACCTTTTTGAAGATGTTCATCCCCAGGTCTGTGGAGAGATCTGGAACTGCTGGTCTACGCAAGTTGGTCAGTGAAACCTTGGAAAATGCCTCTGTGCTTAGTGACTTTTCTTCCTCATTACATTTTATTGTAAGATCCTGCAGCTCCCAAAAGAAGACAAGCACAAGGAGAAATGGAGGATAACCAGCTTTGAAAAAGGAGCTACCTTCCTAGAACTATCATAGGAGCACTGTAGAAGAAAAAGATCTCCAATTCATTACACAAAAACATTTACACATTTAAAGAAAAATAAATGAACACAATTTAGAAACTTCCAGAATTATTTACTTTGTCTAACCTTTCAGTCACCAAAGGAAAAAAGCACAGCACACCATGGAAAGCCTCAGGCATTGCTGTCAGCCTGGTCTGGTAGCATGGAAGAACATGTTTGATTCTGATGCCAGGTATGACTCTAAGTAACTGATGATGTCCTTGAGATCTTGGTTTAAGTCCATGAGCAATCATAATGCTTACCCTTCGCAAAGTGCTTCATTTAAGATCTATGCCCCTAATAACATACACATTTAAATACATATTTTGGAACTAAGCTGCAATAAGTAGCACTGTCCCTTCAAGAAACTCAATTTTCAGAAAATTTATTTACTCAAAGAAATCTAAGACTTCTAAATCAGTAAAGATCCTTTGCTTGTTATAACAGGGCTCCCCATCCATCATTTTTCATATGAAACTTCCCCTCTTCCTATATCACAGAATGTCCCACAACAGCAAAAACCATGAGGCTCACTCACCCCTGCTTCAGGAGGGCTCACTCAGCTCACCTCTGCATCAAACAACCCATGCCATACCTGCCTGCTGCAAAGAAGGAAACTGGCACAAACTCAGCTTCCAGCCACCTGCTCCCAATAAAGATCTAATGCCAATCTTCCATGAGATGTTTCTGCAGCTGACCTGACCAAATTCCCTCAGGGTAATATGCTTCTGCCTAAATATCAGGTTTTTTCCAATTGAATGCACTTTTTCTTTGCTGTCCTACCAGAAATATTCAGCTGTCCCAGCTGAAAAAAGCAGGTCATGTTAAAACACCTTCTTGCTTTCAGTGCAGAGATAGCCATATGTCAGGGATAGATGAAGTGACCACTATGACAGGTTTAGATTCTGCCTAGCCAGACTGCAAATTGAAGAGCCAGCTTCTGCAGCACACAAGTTTGCAGTTTTATGCACAACAAGGTCCAGCAGAACCCAGTGACAATCTTTGCAGCTGAAGTCTAACACCAGTTACAGTGTTCGCAATACCAAATATTGGGGGTCACATATTTTTCAAAGACTTTTCAAACTAATCAAAGACTACCCTTGAATCCTCCCTCTTAATTTTATATATCAGGACAAGAATGTAGGAGACACACAGCAGCAAGTCTCCTCCTCACCACTGTTTGTAGTACAAAGGTATGTTTAGCTACCACTTTGCATATATGATTAAAGATTCAGAGGAGTCACATAGAAAATCCTATACAGAGTAAATAAGGATTCAACCCTAGCCACTCTCAGCAATGAGGCCAGCAAGTACTTCACAGAGCTTTTTTCTTAGCCTTTATAGCTCTCTGGCCTCTTCTGGCTGTAAAACATTGTATGAAATTATTTTGGATGAAGTATCTTTGTCCATTGGTTACTAAGTAGTGTTTAGTACGTCGTTTATGATCACCAAAATACAGAGTAGGGCCTATAGGGACACAAACCATGCAAACACACAGACACAGTCCCAGATTTGAAATCTACTCAGGGTAGGTATCAAGCAAAAAACACCAGAGAAGCAAATTACAGAATTACTTTAAATCTACAGTGTGGTATACAATGCATTTTAATAAATCAACCCTGTTGAACAGTGATTAAACACATGGCTATTCTGTGCAGTAGGCTACATGGATTTATGATAAGCACAGGATGGATAAGACAGCAAAATAGTCTGGGTTTGGGGGCTGTTCCTCTAGATTTTGTTGTTCCTATTGTCTTCCTCCTGCATAACTGTATGTGTACCAGCTCATTAGCACTTCTCTCAGCTCTCAGGATATCACACTTGAGACTCTTGGCTTCCCATCAGCATTGCAATGAGCACTACAGCTGCATTGGTGCTGTAATTAATTTAAGTTTTTTTTTTCCCCCTGCAAAGGAAGTGCAAGACTGTAGCAGTTTGTGAATGTCTGAACGTAGGTTCCACATCCTACCAGCCCTATTAGTGAATTCACTGCATACAGGTTTCCTTTATCACACAATCACACAAGGTTGGAAGAGACCTCCAAGATCATTGAGTTCAACACATTCCCTGACACCTCAACTAAACCATGGCACCGAGTGCCACATCCAGTCTTTTCTTAAACATTTCCAGGGAAGGTGACTCCATTGCTGAGGCTCACGGAGGTGCAGGATCGTCAGTTTACTGGTTATTCTGATAAATTGCAGAACAATAGAAACAATGTTGATTTGCCACAAAAATCTACTGCTCCTTGATGTGATTTAGGCAGGCAGATGTGTTTTTCTTTACTCAGTTTTTCCCTGCCACTTTATATCTTTCCTGCTGAAACACAGCGCGCCAATGTTTTTGAGAAACATTGATCACCTTTGAGTAGAAATGATGACACTGTGTTAGGAATTTCAGGCGTAGACTGAAAAAACAGGCTTCAAGCATAACCCTGTGTCAGACAATCTTGTGAAGCCTCAGCATACAACCCCTGGTGTTAACAGAAAAGATAAATCCCAGCCTTTGGGAGGTGGCAGTCTCTGCTCTGAACTAGCAGAGAGCCTTGTTTGATGAGACTTATGTTTGATGCTCCTACAGTCAGCTGGCATGAACCAGTGCCCAGCTGCTTCTGTGTGTTGCACAGGTTTCAGTCCTCAAAGTTGTAAAGAAGTGGGGCACGAGTTGAAAGTTTTGGCCTGGAAGACCATTTCATTTCCTCCATCATCACTGTTCTGCTTAACAAACTGGAACTCTGGAACAGGATTCTATTTTAAAGAAGTATGGCAAAAATACACTGGACTGACACAGAGGTTACCAAAAGCACTCAAACTCAGCCTTGGAGAGAAGCATGCCCTGGATAGAGTCCTCACATTAAGAGCCAAAAGGTACCCAGTGGAATTGCCAAATGGATTTAACAGAACAATATTAGAGAAGAGCAATGGAGTCTTCTGCAAGCGAAACAGTCCAGAAAAGGAAGGCCAAGCCTGTGAAAGGAAGGAAGTGTTTTACAGCATAAAGAGAAGGGCAAGACTAGTGCAGCCAGTGCCCATGGAAGACAATCTCATTCACACTGCCTCTGCAAACCACTGACTGCACTCCCTGTTGCACTGGGAGCTAAACTTGCTAATACGCAAAACAACCAGGTTGTTATGAGCAAGAGCAAAGGGGCAGTACATGCATGGAAACGGTGAAACACATCAACAGCAATGTATTTCAATTTTCCCTCCAGGAGATGATATAAGGAGGGTTTTTGTACACACACAGCGAGCCCATGAAGTCTCCATGCACAGGTAGATTAAGATTGAATAGTAATTCTTATAACCCGGTCTTAATGGAGCTATAGCAAGTTTTTACAGGGACTAATCATATTATAGAAATTACACTGAAGTATAACACAATTTAAACTATACTGCTGCTGCTGAGCTACCTTAGAAACACAAGAACCAGCAGCTCTCATAATAATGGTAAGAATGTCTATAAAGTCATGAGATCTAAAACTAACAGTAGCAATATTTACATTGTTTATACTTGTCTTCTAGATTTTGAGCATCTGGGGTCTACTGGAGAAAAGATATTTCACCTTCCTTCCAGTCAATATCTGTTAGAGCCTCTAAAGCAGCAATTTGAGGAAAAACACCAAGAATTCTGATATTTCCAACTCAAAAAAAGACATTTGATAGCAAAATGAACAGGTCTTATTTGAGTGTGTCATAAAATCAGATGGCAAAAGTAGAAAAATTTTGTAAGGCGTTTCCATCAACTAAGTAAATTGGCATTTGCTGCACATGACAGGAAAAGAGGGCACAACCTAAAAGTAGCACAAATCCACAAGGAGATGAACTGAAACTGCAACAACATTCCCTTTTTATCCCTGGAACAGGCGAACAACACAAAATAAAAACCAACAACTTAAGATTAAACACAAAGATATTTACTGCACCAAGGACAGGAGGACAGGGTCCATTGTCCAACAAACAGGGAGCAAGACTTGACACCTATTAGGACAGTTTCTCTACTAAGATTATTTTGGCAAACATAAAAGTTAACTAATAAGAATAACAGCAGAAGAAGTAACAACATGGAGAGTTTTTGCTCACTGCCACTGTTTGCAGAGTCTAATTCAATATTTTAACACATGTGTTTGTCTGAAGTGTGCAGTCCTGTACCAAATGCAGCTCCTTTTCTCTCATTTGAGGGAGTACACCAGGGACGCTCAGTGGGTCCTGACCATTACACTGTAATGCAAAGGCATTGGCAACCATTTCTTCTAACAAACACGTTAGTACATTCTCACATTAAAAGGACATTCTCACATTAAAAACTAACATTATCCCAGTTCACCCTAGATTAATTATCCCAAATCAACACTCCAGCTCTCAGCAGTCACCAGCTCTGACTCTCTGCATCATATTCTGCCTTGGAAGCACTCAATGTTCTCAGGGTCTCTTTCTGAATCAATGCAGGTATCTGCCTGTAAGACTGATCTGGAAGTGAGCCAATACCAAAGCTGTGCCCATCACTACCTGTTCAGCAATCACTCCACAGCATCACCACAACAGCAGTTCTTTTCTTACTGACAGCAGCTGCTTACCTGGGTTTTGTGGGTGTTCACCAGAGAGGGTGCAGCAGCCACCATGGAGCTGCTGCGAGGCCTTGGCAAAGGGGTAACCTCAGGTTCAGGTGGTTTCTCTGGCTTCTCCTGCAGCATGTGCCTCAGCCTCTGCAGGTAGTACATCAGTGACCACTGCGTGCCCTCCTCAGACCAGTGTGGCTGCAGCAGGCAGCGCAGCACAGCCACGTCGAAGTACGTGGCGTAGCGAGACTTCTGGCACGGTGGAATCACCAAGGACACCCTGTTCCAAAAAGCAGGGGTAGAAATGTTAGTCCTCAGCTTCCTCAGGCCACCTTAGATACTCAGCTCTCTGCATAAATCCTTTGGGATTAAGGTACTGTCCTGGGTTGAGAAGGAAGTGAGGTTTTTTTTGGAGGTTGTGGTCAAACCAATCAGTGCTTGGCTTGAATATTGGCACCTGGTTTGGCCACTGAAGTTTTGAACCGCCTCTGAGAACACACAGGGGTTAAAAGAGCGGAGAATGCCCAGGAGAACTCTCTTGGTTCCAGTCTGTGAAGGAGGTCAGACCTCCTCTGCCCAGCCAGGGCTGGGTGGGGGAGGGGAGGCCATGCGGCCTGGTGAGGTAGGCCGGAGCCTTGGGCAGAGAGGGGGATGAAGGCCCTGCAAGATGGAAGGGTGNGTGCAGTGGTGAGAGCACTGAGCATGGAAGGAAGATGTCACGAGGGCAGATGGTTTTCCGGGCGGTGCCACGAGTGACATGGGAACACAAGAGGTTTCAACTGTGTTTCCAGGGGAAGCCTATGGTGCAAGGGGAGACTCCTCTCTCCCTGATGGACTGAGAGCTGATTATTTGAGGGGCGGTGATGGACTGAGAGTTGATTATTTAAGGGGTGGTGATGGACTGAGAGTTGATTATTTAAGGGGTGGTGATGGACTGAAAGTTGATTATCTGAAAGGGGGGAGGAGGAGGAATGTATTTGGAAGGCTTCCATTCTGAAGTTTTTTTCCCTATATATTGTAGTTAATAAAGTTTATTTTTCTCTTTATTCTTAAGCTGGAGCCTACTTTGCTCTGTTCCTGGTCACATCTCACAGCTGCCACTGGGGAAAGTGTATTTTCATGGCATTGTGCCAGCATCAAACCGTGACAGGTACCTAACTGAGGAAAGCATTATTGTAGGCACCTAACTGGATATTTAGCTTTCAGATGCCCAGAGGACTCCACTACATGCTGTTAAGTGTTCTCTTGGACAGGGTGCTTTCTTAAACTGTGATCTGAAGATAAGCCTCCAGTAGCTGTGCTGAGTCATTTGTTCAGCAGGAAACAGACAACCCTCGAGCATCCGCAGCTCTGAGACTCATAATACATATTTAGGAATGTTTACATTTGCACATATCAAGCATTGCTTAAGAAAAAGCAGGCAAGGCAGCTAAGTTAGTTAACTTTTTAAGCTAATTAAATCGATTCCTATATAAATATAAGTTATTGTGGCCACAGCTCTCTTCTCAGAGAGCAGCAGGCACAACTTTCCCAAGCATTTCTCCTAGGGAAAGGCAGTGGGAAAGCTCAGAGAAGAGGAGAAAACAATTCTTATCTCTACTTGCTGCTGGTGTTGTTTGGCACATGTGTTATGGAGACTGTTTGCCAAGAGTGATTTGTTAATTGGACTCTGCTGATGGTTGTTTGGACTGATTGGCCAATTAGGTGAAAGCTGTATTGTGATGGTTGGAGACAGTCACAGGTTTTTCTTTAGTATCTCTTTAGTGTCATTTTAAAATATAGTATTAGTGTAATATAATACAGCTTAGTAAAGCATTTATTCAGCCTCCTGAAATCATGGAGCCAGAGCACATTATTCCCTGGCTGGAGGCACCTGCATCAGTAAGTTACTATTATGGGCATTTTTTGCCCAGGTGTTTTAGAAAAAAGCACCCTTTAAAGCCCTCACTATGGTTTTTTTGCCATATTAATTTCCCAATGGACTTTAATACGGAATTTCCTAAGTATTGTAGAAATTAGCGCACCCAAAAGCAAGACATCTGTAGTGAGCTTCAAAAGTGGGAATCTAGAAAGCTCAGATCTCAAAGGCATCTACAAGTCATTCTTTTGTAATAAGATGCCCTGAACTTTTTATTTCTAATCTTTTATACCACTCCTCTCCCAGCAGAGTACAACTGGCCTGATCTACCCTCTGGACAGGCACTAGCTGCCAGGAGACAATCTGTCAGAAAGAAGCAAGTGAAAGGGAGTCACAGGAATGAGAATCACATGGTAAGAGAAGGTGTGAAATCCTGGGGGTGGTGCAGGAACTCTGGAAATTTTTTGGGTTTTTTTTTTGTCTGCTGAATACACATTTTGAAAGTTTCCACTCTATATTAGAAACAAACCTCTGTGACCTGCTTATTTCTGGGATTTTGGGATTCTATAAAAATTAAGAGTGCTTTCATGCACTGTATTCTCAGGCATTTGAGAATCATCACAAGAACATCAAGCTGGTGTTTTGGGTTTTTTTGTTAAAAGCCATTTTTATTATCAACTCTGTAAAATAGCATGCCAACAGTGTGGACAGGTCATCCCCATCTCCACCACATTCTGAACAGATGGGTCCAAGGCCATGGTCCAGGAAAGCCTTAGGGAACAGCAGCAATACTGACCCCTGGGACCTCTGAGTGCTGAAGTGCTTTGCTGGATCTCTGCCCTGTGCCCCCAAGGCAGGCATGGAACTGGCAAAGGAGAAAGAAGTGTGCATGGAACACTGACACCAGCTGGAGTCACATGAACCCTGCTCCATCTTACATGCCTGGAAACAGGGAGCAGGTGTCAAGGCTGGGCTTGGATCAACACATGGATCCAGAGCTCAAACTTGCAGAAGATGGTTTGCTGCCAGCCCCACAAGCCAATGCTGGAGGCACTTGGAAACTGCAGACCAGCCTGTGTCAGCATATGCCACACTACACAAAACACACACACTCAAAGTTTCTTCCCTGGTGCTGTATTCCAGGTAAAAAGGCTGCAAGTTTGACAACTTTGAAATGAGCTGTCACAAAAACCTGAAAAATTGAATTAGGAAAAAAACCAACGTGAAGCGGGAATATGCTGTAACATTTTCCCCATAAACCTGATGTGAAGGGTGGTTTTGTCAAAGTTTAGGCTGTGCCATGTAGATCTAGCCTGCAAAAAGCCAGAAGTATACACAAAGCATCTCAGCAAAGGAAATAAAACCTGTCATCCCAGTAGCAATTGTGAAAGGCCTCTGCAGGACCCTGAGCAGTGTATGGGGCTAAATAAACAGCCTTTCATGCTCCCCTATCTGAGGCACGACACAGGCTGGAGCAAGGCATGTTCTCCTTATGAAATATTTGTAACTAAAGTCCTTCCTGCAAAGTCTATTTCCCAGACAGGCTGTTCAAGGTAGAGGCTGGATAAAGGGCTGTGGTTTATTTGCTTCAGGATTAAACTGAATCATATCTCTATGGAGAATTAAACCGAGTGGAGGAGCCACAGTCAGCTAGGATCAGAACAAGCCATTTGTTTAGACAGTTTCTGAAGAACCAGAAATTAAATTCTGTAGTTCATTTAGAGTAAAATCTACTGCTTGTATAACCAGCTCATGGTTGCCTGTGACTGCAGGGAAAGTGGAAATGCAGCCTTCCTTCAACCCCTGGCCAAGGACAAAGGAATACTTGGGCTGTTGGTAAGCAGAGTAAACAACATTTGTTCCACAGTTATCTGTTGCTTGGCAACCAAAGCTCCCTGTACAGTTTTAACTCATCAATGAGTTCTGCAAATGAGGAGGCATAATGATGCTCTCTCCAAAGCCTGTCTGAAGCTTCATCCCCATGGCAACCACCAGACCCTGCTTGATAAATTGATCACCTGATTCTGTCTTCTTAAAAGGCTGCTTATTTTTTACAGCTGTGCACTCTGAGCAGTAGTGTTCACACACAGAAAGGCAGCTCTGTCCCCACCTTCAGTTTTATTGGCTCACATTAATACAAATTAAATGCAGATCCAGAACTGACAACAGGCTTGATAAAAAATCCCAAGGGAAGATTCCTGATGGGATGAGAACCATAAGGAATAGCTTTTTCCTTTGCATCAGTGAAAGGATACCCTGAGCTCCCATTTGAGAGATCAGAACTGTTTCTAGCTGATATTCAGAAAAATCACTCCATCCTATACTTCTGTCACTGTAATGAAGCCATTTCTTTAAACTGCAGTGTTTTGGATATGACATTTCTCAAAAGAGATAAGCAACAGGACCAGAGTTTTCAGGTGTTCAAGTGACACTCCTAAATCCATAGAGATTTAAAATTACAGCCCTCCCTCTCTGAAATCTCTGAAAATACTCATCTTGATTTACTTTATGGCCCTTCTGAGTGTCCAGCACTACTGAAAATCTAGTTATAGCTTTCTGTGCCCAAATCTAGATGAATTTATTAGTGCCAAGCTGGAAACCAGTGCCTGGGCACTGCAGGACAGGCTTGAAGCCTGTTTGCATAGCTGTGCTTCTTTGTTAGTCTGTTCCTTTGGGTCAGTAATGCCAGCCATGCAGCAGGATGCAAAGGAGGCATAATGAAGGCAGTGGAGAGAGGCTTGCAGAAATTCTTTGCTAGGGGGAAAGAAAATCTGGTCAGAAGGAAGCCAAATAATATGCCAGTTACCTGAGGATGAATCTAGCCTAGAAGGGGTGAACCTGAGGGTTATTTTTTTAGTCTTTAATTCCAATATTCTAGAAAAGACCAAAGAAACTGTCCCAACAAGCCAGCTAGAGATTTCTCTGAAGAAAGCAGCATTGAGTAACAAGTGCTGCCATCTTTGTCATCACCCAGAACTGAGATTTGTTGAATTAAGAATTTGATACCAATATCCAGCACTCTCAGCATGCCCAGACAAAAGTGGATTCAAGATGGACTTGTGTGACCTCCACCACTGAATCACATGAGCCCAAGTTTCTCCTGAAGGTCTCTGTACCTGGGATGTGCAGAACTTCTCTCCTGGGAGGTCTGGGAGGATACACTTCCCTCCAAGGAATTTCCAGGATGACATGCTGAACCAGAAGCCTTTGGAGGTACAGGATCAGGCTGTGTTGTCTCACAGACCACCTGCAGTCCCTTCAGATAGTTGCAGAAAAGAAAATAGGTATATAAGCATATTTATCTCTCCCATGTCACTTTTATAACTGCAATTTGAGCTTAGACACGACAGTTACTTGCACCATAATACCATGGAAAAACTGATCAAGCCTGGGGCTTCTCAATACCAGGCATTGTACAGGAAAAGGGTATAATGTAATTGTACAGCTCTCTGGCCCAGGAGAATGATTTGGGATGGAAGGGACCTTAAAATCAACCTCCAACCCTCCTGCCATACACAAGAACAGGCTCCCATCCTATAAGACAGGATAAGGCCAAGGAAATCCAGACAGATATATCCCACACCCTTTGGTTCCACTGCAAACAAGGTTGGGAGCCTTAGCTGTGAATAACTGTAATTTCTGGAGATGAAATACTTTAGGGTGCTAACTGCAAGTCCTCTTTCAATATTTATCCCCCCCTCCCTCAGCACCTTATTCAAGCTTGTCAAACCTTAGCACAGAATTTACCTCAGTACGTCCACTGTCCAGATTAGGGGATTCACAAGTCACACTCTGATTATTGGTGGGAGAACTTCTCTTGGCTGAGGAAAGAAGTCACAGCAGGACATTTCAGGAAATGTCTCCTGCACTATAATGTACTTATTATAAAGTATTATAATAAAAGGATAAACAGAAAACAAAACCAGCCATCTATCTGCTGCAAACTTCCTAGGCACTAGTCACAGCCATAAAAAGAAAATAGGACTGTGTTAGTTTTTTCAGTTCTTTCTGAAGAAAACTGTGAATTTATTGTGTTGTCAACAACACTGTCTACTGAAAAAACTCTTATTTCTTTAAAAGTAAATTTGAATATAAATTTCATCCTAAATCCATTCACCATCAATTGTGTTTTCCTGTGCAGAGTACTTCCTTTTATTTTGGAGGTCTTCATCCTATTTGTACATATATTCAGGTCCTTTCCTAGGTTACATCACTCAGAGTATGCTGTGATTTCCAATTTGCCAAATGCCTTCAGCACAAGAAATACATGGATGTCACACAAAGTTGGATCTATAATACTGCAGCAGACCAAGGGTATCACACAGACTAGGATGACAAGTCTTGAAATCCTGTTGAAAGCTGTGCAGATATGACTGTGAATCAGACTGACTGCAAAACAATACTGCAAAGCTTCTTCATTAGATTTTATTTGTTGTTTGAAGGAAAATTTAAGTAAATTTGACTTTCTTTTTTCCCACTTCGAGAAAATAAGATGGCAGCATTTTCCTAGACATAGAAGAAAGACCTCATTCCAATTAGTATTTCTGTCCTGCTGAAAAAACTTTTGAAACATAATAGAGTTTTCCTCCCAGACTTCACTTCTGAAATTATTTTTAGGGATTTTCTGACCATACATAGGCCCATAGAAAAAAAAACCAAACAATAGTCAAAGAAAACTTAGGACTGATTTCCCTTGTTAGTTCCATGGCTGAAATACTATATTTTAATTCTGGAAGTTGAAGCAGAGGGACAAAGAGCAAGATGTAAAAGACTGTTTTAAATCATTTGGAACACCTGAATCTTTTAAATTCTGGACTGTCCCCATAGGTCTACAGAGTCTTCAGAACAAAATATGACATCCAAAATGACCTTTTATCAGAAAAATCTAATTTAGTGAATGACATTTTCACTATGGTAAAAACTACAGTTCCATGCTTTTGAGAACTGGAAGCAATGCTACAGCACTATACCCAGCTTACTTGCAATTTCACCACCTTGCAGGAATTATAAAAATCTATTGTCTAAAATATAACAGTAAAAACAATTTGGGTTTTGTTGGGTTTTTTTAGGACTAGGCCAGACAAAAAGACTTGGACGCCAAAGCCTTGGAAGCCTAAACACCCAACTCCAATCTCACTATGGCTGAAGCACAAAGGAAAAGCAACCCCTTCCAGTATCCAAAAGTGAGTTTACAACCTAGGCCTTCTGTGGACTCTCTTGAAACTACCTTTTCTGATTTCATAACATGCTGGAAATAAAATTTTAGACAGCAGAACCACCTGTGAGCTCTTCACTGTTCATATTTATCCAGTACCAGTTTGGGAAAGATTCCCTCACTCATGTCAGGCTGCTGTGAGATATTGTCTTTGCCTCTTAGCAACACTAAGGAAGATAAGGCTAATAGAAATTATATGAGGCTAACAGAAACTATAACTACTGAAAAGTTACAAATTTCCTATTTTTGATGGTTCTCCCATTTCCTATTTAATTATTATGAAAATGTCAACTGACTCTGAGGGGAAACAACCTTAAACTACTTTGAGGTTTGACTAATTCCTGCAGGATCAACATATTCCTTCATGTACAGAACACAAGGGCAGCATCAGGCAAACAAAGGCAAAGGTTTCCCAGATGTCAGGAGCTCCACTACCACAGCAAAGTCACAGACCTGTAACGATGTTCCTGATGGGTTTTACAAGAGCATTGAAGGCAGAAACTTCAGGCTGCCTATGTTCCCACATTGGCTGCCAAATAACAAGGCCACTAGCCAACCGGAACGTCAGGTCAGACTCCTAAAGAGAAAAACACAATATTGTTTCCACTCTGCAAAGCCTGTCATTTCTTACAAGAAATAAGGGATACCATGTGCAGTTGTCCAGTCAGTACATGCTAACTCAAGGGCTACTGACAGTATTCAGCAAGCTCTACAGATGTCAACTATGGCTAGTAAAAATTCACAGGGAAATTTCAGTCCAAAAATATACAAAGGCTTTTTTCAAATGAAATTTCTATCCCAGTCAATGAACCCTGTTATTCCCTGGACATTAGGCTGTAATGGAAAAGACCATTTCTGTCACAAAGTATCCCTTTTAACAATACATAACTTTATGTTTAGTATTCAAGCTCAACTTTAGGATTTACAGCCTAAGACTTGAACTTCTTCCCCAAAAGAATACTAAATATTAAAGCATTACTCAGAAATTGAGGAAACATGTAACAGATCACTATGAAGTAGTGGTACACATTACTGTCTTTATCATTAGCATTGTTAGCACCTGAACTCTGTCAATACATAGACACTGGCACTACTTCCACCTGTGCTAACCCTGTTTTACATATGCAAGCAGCTGAAATCATATCAATTAGCACACAAGTAAATCTTAGCAGGATCAAGGGGCAGCTGTGCACTTACCTGATCTCATGTCAGATCTACATTAGGAGATGTCAGTACAGCCCCAGCTACCCCCATGTGGCAAACAAACCTGGTAACAGCAGTTTTGGTGGTGTAATTACAGGTGCACAGCACTCTCCTATTGAGACAGCCCCAGATGCCTTGGCAGCTGGAATGGATGATGCAGACACAGCTAAAGGAATGGAAACCATTGCTTGTAGCTCTCCAGCCCTTCTATTCCCTACCCTCTGTTAGTGCTCTCTCATCATAATCAACTCACAAGCTTGGTTTTAATTACTGTTTCTACTAATAGCAACTTGCAAAGCTTTCAGAGCTGCTAGCAGTGACACTGCATTTTCACTTGGCACTGCCAGCTTGTGGTGACGTGTCAACACTTCCACCTGCAGCTATGCAGTCAAAGAACTACATGCAGCCCCCAAAGCCTGATCTAAAAACATTTTGATGAAGACAAAAATCCTCCCAGAAGTTAGGAATTCAACAGTTTAGGTCTGTCTATGCAAACATGTGTCATCTTCCTTGGGCCCATGCATTACTCTGGCTATCAGGTAGTGTTCTTCCCCTGAGACTCAGACACCAAGAGGACACTGCTCACTTAGTGAACCACTTACATGCCTCATCTAACTCCTTTCCTGCACTTCATTTTGATGACAGAAATGTGCATGTTTTAATTGGATTTTCAATGTTCATCACCACAGTATTCCAGAGATCTCAGATATTTTCAAGGTAAACTTGAGGTACTGTTATTAACCCCACCTTGAAAACAACATGGCAGAAAGATTACTATTAAAGATTGGAACTCCAATCTCTAATAGCCAAGGTCTACCCCCAGTTTCATTCCATTTATTCAAACAGCAGCCTGCATTTTTGTGTGTAGTGCAGGGAAGAATTCAGTATTTCTTCCTGTCCTGCCCCAGTAGCCTACAGACAACCAGTAAACAAGTATGAAAAATCTGGGGTAAATAAATTAAACGCTACTGTGCAGGAACTCAGTAACAGAAGTAGAGAAAGAGTCTAGTTCTCCAGACTTGCTTTTACCCAGCTTAACCAAAAGAGTATCCTTCATCTCCTCTTCCTTCCTACTGTTGCAGCACAGAAGGCAGGATTAGAACAGATAGCCCCATCACTTCATGAGTTTATAGTCCTTTTTTCAAGGACCTACTCTTTTTCAAGGCCTAGCTGGAAACAAAAGCTAAATGGCAGCCTCCCAGAGGCAGGAGTCAGAACATGAAGAAAATGTCTTTCATCACATCACTCTGCAAAGCTGATGCACTCAGGATAAAATTAACAGAGGAACCCCAGCAGACAGGAGGCCTGCAGCCTGCTTCACACCTCAGAACAAAGGAATGCTCCATTGCCTTGCCACTGCCATGCTTGTAACACTGTCCTGCTAATTAGCATCAAGATGATTAGTAATGACAACAAACCCCAGTGGCAGCCCAACGGTGGAATCCCTGAAAATCCAGCAAGGCTTTTCTGAGCAATGGCTGAGAATCACTGGAGCAAGTTAAAGCTCATAATCCTTTCTGCAGTTCTCAGGACCCCAGAGACTTCACAGGGGCCACAGATCATTGCCATTCCCAAAGGCTAAGAATGGCTTACTTGGTATATTTTTGTCTTTCTGCCTGCCTGATGCTGTGGTGATTGTTCATGGTACTGGAAGAATTTCTTCCCAATGGCAGCAGTATTCTGCCAGCTTGGTAAAATATTTCCAGCAGTACCCCAGTGTGCACTGTGGGCTGAATTAAATAACAACCACAAAGGCAGAATCATTCATTCCCTGCTCAGAGCTGTCTCCACACAATAACCCCAACAGTGTGTGCCACTTACTCTAATCCTGTGGACCAGGGGAGCAAAGAGGAACACAAACAGCTCTACTGTGGCCATGGAATTCTGGAAGAACTTCCTCCTGTTGTTCTCCTCCTCATCAGTCACGGCACTGGCCCGGGGATGCCCTGGTGATCCTTGGTTTTCAGCCTGGTGGATGAAGGCACTACTGCTCCCTCCCCAGCTGGAGCCTCTGTCTCCTCCAAACCGGTCATTGCTGCAGTCCTGAGGAGCCTCCAGCAGCATCCAGTGAAGAGTGTGAAGCAGCTTTGTTTCAGCTACTCCAAGCTTATCCTGATGTCCTGTATGGAAAAATCCATCACATTATCTCACAGGGTTTCCATTAATGATACTGTTCAGCATTGCACTGGAGGCTGGACATCCAACTCCCAGATAACCATTGAAAATTGAAATTATATAATGAAAAGCACCAGCATTCTGTCTCACTATATTTGAAACCTCCTAAATCAGAAACCTCCATTTATTTCCCAGCATTTGGAGTTCAGTCTCTGCAATGTCAGCTGCAGGGCATGGACAGCAGCATGGACACAGTGGTCCCAGAGGAAACTAACTCAGTCTTGTCTGTTTGACTTTGTTGAATAAGACAAAATGCCAGTGAGCACTGCAAGGTGCTCAAGCTGTGTCTTGTTAATGTTCCCTACTGGCATGTCTCAGAAGGCAAATTCCTGCTGAAATCAGTACAAAAGTAAGTAAAATAAGCTGGATTTGGATCTGCCTCTATTGACTGATTGACTATCTGCTGAGAGTCATGTGTATTGGTCTAAATAAAAAGAAAAATAGGAAGAAAAACCCCCCAAAACTGAAGATATTAAAAGTACATGCTGCAACTAACCCCTGCAGCATGACTTGAAAGAAATACATATTCCTTCAAGGAATCCATGCCTGCTGGGTGCTAAAATAAGTTCTATTATTACTGGGAAATAACTAGCAAAATGTTATTGAATACTCTGACTCTGTAGCTCAGCAGATCACTAACTCCACTGGGGAAGATTTCACAGGTTACCCTCCCATAAAAGAGAAAGACAATCACCAAGAAAGGCAATCCCCAGAAGAAACTAATCAGGATTCCAAGGATTTGGAAATTGCTGGCACCCTGAGCAGCAATCTGTCACATTTTAAGTGATAGCTGTAATAATGGAAAACAAGCTCACACGGGCACTGACCTAGCTTATTCCGGTTGGAGAGCAGCGTTGCAGTGCAGTGCAGCACATGAGGGAGAGCAGCTTGCACAAGCTCCCAGCGAGAAATGCTCTGGATGGCTTCAGAGAGAGCTGGAGAAAGGCCATGCAGCTTGTTTTCCACTAAAACTCTTTCAAAAGACTAAAAGTAA